>CM035440.1:19347111-19494611 GCA_020310875.1 Ceratopteris richardii | reverse complement strand
AAAAGTAAATATGTTACCTTGTACCTCAATTGGAACATGAGGAACCACTCCCAAGGGCTTTACCCTGCTTTGGTCGGCCAATCTAGAGGGTTGAAACCCAAGGTTTTCCATAACGAATTCTGCCATTAGGTTTATGCATGAGCCACCATCCATTATAACTCCTTGCAAATTGAGTCATTTTATAGTGACAATGAGTCACGGACTCTTATAATATGTAAGGGGAGCTTCCCCTAGCACCCTTCCTTCACTCAGAGCATTAGTCTTTGCAACTAGAGTGGATATGAACACTTCATCAATGATTACACTTCATCAATGATTTGCAAAATTTCTTACTTGAATATTGCATCCATTTTTAATAGATCAAAGGTACTAACCTCCTCCATTATGGATTCCAATAGCCTCGAAGCCTCTGATTCTATAGGAGCCTAAGCAATGTGTAAGTCCTCAATCTCTTTTCGAGCCCTATTGTATTCTTGTCCAATCGCTTTACTCGAGTTGATAAAATCTTCTTTAGATGAGATATTTTCATCAGGAGTTGGCCTCTTTTACTACCTCTCTCTCTTTTCTCAATCCCTTTGTTGCAAAATGACTGGCATAACTAGCCAGCGATACTTAAAAGAAGGAATTCACTTACCACATGGCCTTGTTTGCTACACATGGTGCACCATACACCACTTTTGACTCCACTTCCTACACAAAGTTCTTGTATCTCTTGACAAAGTTGTGTCATCTCTTTTGTTTGGGCTTGCTCTTCTTTTTGTAGTTTCAAGGCTTCGATTTCACACCCAAGTTGTTCTACCACACTCTCTTCTTCCTTCTGGGGCTTATTTCTTTTCAAGTTTTCAAGCTCCTTCCTCAACTGTGTTATTGGACCCTCATGTTCCATTAAGCATGGAGGGCTAGAAGACCAAACTCCATGTTGCTGCCAAATTTACTCCAACCTTGTTGTTGTGGAAAAGAACTCTTCAATTGTTGTTGTCGAGAGCACCAATTCCTTGATCTTGCACTGGGTGGACACTGGTAATGCTAAGCAAGCCACTTTTTGATGAAAAAATCATGGAGAGGGTCTATTAACAAATTCAAAAAATATCTCCCCAACACTGAGTCGTATGCTTTCTAATTCATCAATGATGTTTTCCACAGTATTTCCTTGTTGGAATTGTGTTTTAAAAGAATCCTTCATTAATTCCTAAGTAGCAAAATGATTGTGGAAAAATTGACTAAATAATTTATTTGCTAGGCCTTCCAATATTGCTAAGAAGAGGAACCAAAAAAGCATATTTCCCCTTCATTAATGCCCTTGTTTTACATACGACTAAAAACTTCCTAGCATGCTCGTTAGTATCTTCATGTGCAACTCCTCTAAAGGAAGGAAATTTGATGTTCAACCGAGAAAGCAAAGTTTCTAAGCCTACTTGGGATGCTATGTTTCCTACTCATGATGTGGATGAAAGAGGATTGGCTGATCTATAAGCAACTTTCTTTCTTGTGGTTTCGAAAAAAATTCCTAATGTTTCTGGTTGGGTTGTGGTAATGAACCGTGCATTATATTCCATGAGCTTAAGCTAAGTTCCAAGGAAAAGAATAGTTACCTCTTCAATTGCACTGTCAAAACCTCTATACTTCTTCTTCACTTCAAAATTATGATCCTCCTATGCTCAAGCTTCCTTATCCCACCGGGCATGCCAAATTTTGTTGGGGGATTCTTTAATTGAAAGGGTTTGAGTATTTGTAGGAGAACAGTAAAAAAGAAGAGGACAAGTTGCACCACAAGTCTTTGTGCCTTGATTAATATTAAAAAAAATTACAACAGTTTTTTCCTAGAATGAGACAACATACTCTCTGTGTGTCATCCTTTTAGGACAAAGAAGTACACACAAGTACAACGAAGTAGTATAATTTAATTATTGTTGGAGTCAACCTTTGTGCCATTCTTCACCTTGTCAAGTAGCTTGCCCTTGTGCATTCTTTACACTCAAGTCTCCAATGGATTGAAGTCATGGTCACTTCTACTGTCGACCTGCAACAACTTGCAACACCTCCTCGATGATACTATATCACACTTTTGTTGTCTCTACATCAACTTTTGTGTGCACACAAGAGAGCATAGAATATTCCCTTCACAAGCCTTGGTCCTCTAGCTCTCTCCACACACTGTCTCTCCTTGCACAGTGCCTAAGTGTGTGTTGCTCTCTCTTGCTTGCACGGTATCATGTATCCTCTTACTTATTTAGTCTATCCCCAAGAATATTCCTTTGCATGGATTCCTCTTACATGTGTCACTTAACTTCCAAACTGCTTATATATCTTAATGCTTTCCTTGTTGTCCCAAGAACCTTCTCGCATAGAGACCAATGATTCCTATTTTGTTCTATAGTGACTTTATGAAAAACAAATTTTTAATGGGAGGCCACACAAGCTTTTGTGTGACTTCTTCACTACCTAACTTTTTTGCTTTTGACCTTAGTTTCTCCAAAATGTGTGCATAAAGAAGGGTTCACATGAACCTTCCATAAATTTTCAAAAACCTTTAAAACCCTTCCAAAAGACTGTTTGCAACGCATACTTACCTTTTATGAGCAAGACAATTGTTGTGAATACCCCTTGTGCACTACCTGTGCATAAGGGGTATGCTGGGCCATGTCCTTGGCCATCTGTGCACCATGCGCTTGGCCATTTGTGCACCATTATGACAGGCCAGCACCATGAGAGGCTCAACACCTGTAATCCAAATCTAGTTGACCACATGCCGATGGACTCTATTATATTGCATTGCAAATATCTATCGCAAATATCTATTTAGAAGTTACAATGTCGGTACATAATGTTTATACAAAGAAATTAACATGCACTTCACCTAAACTTTTTGTTCTAGTGATCTTGATCATAAAAAATCTTCAAAGTGTACAATTCATTAAAGACCTCCAGAGAATGAAATACCAAGTAAAATACAAGACAGTTCAATTGAACATTGATTGCGTCACAGAATAAAGCCTTAAAATCTATGTTTGTATGTAGTCTTTTATAACGAATTTGAACATTCATGTATAACAATTAAACATTTCCATCCACAGAAAAATATTGAAGTATTCCACAGAAACAACAATAATGTTTACATCTGAAATTACAAAAGTGCCTTCAAACCTGACAATGTTGTTTTGCTTAATAGTTGGAACTTTCCAGAACAAAAGTTGACAAAACGCTGAGCACATACCACTCACTACAACCTCCAAGGACATTGATATTATCGATGCCTCACCAGATAAAACAAAGTCTCAAGTTAAAGTCATAACATCCATACTTACAGACCTACATTAATAAAATGCCTACTAAACGTACTTACAAAACCACAAAGCTGCATAACCTCCCCATTACAATGCCATCTAGCAGTATCCCAAACTTCTGGGATAGTTCATGGTGTTGCACACTATCAGCTTACGGTCTTCCAAATTAATCGACTCTAAACTGCTCACCAAGAATAGGCCATTATGCACACGTTATTGAAAACAAAGAAATGATGAAGAAGTTGCAGCACACTAGGACTTGAAAAAACAGAGTTTTATTATCAGTAATTTCTCAAACTTGTCAAGGAGAAAAATGCAGCGTGGCTCAAATGAGTATGAAACCAAAGGAATAAAGATTATAAAAGAAAAAAAGGTTCAGAAATAAGAGGTAAAGGATTTCCTTATAGCATAGCTGCTTTACAGACGAGCTGAAGGAAACAAATTATATGTTGTGAATGGAATCTTCAACTCCTGAAAGAAAGTACACTGACTTGATTCCAAAGGCACAAGTTGCTTTTCCAGATTAACAGCTAATTAAAAATATGTATGCCCCCAGCGACCAGAATGGGTGCTTAATTCTCTCATGAAAGCACTGCCCTTTCACATGTCAAGTCAAATACTCAAACCATTAGGGTGACATGACTTTCCCTCATGCAATCTGATGCAAAGCTCTTCCTTCCCCATGTGTGCAGTGTTTTGCCTCAGACAGTCTTTTAAACTACCTGGGCAGCTAGCTAATCCCTCCCTGGATGAGTATGGAGGAATATTCCTCCCCAACCTAGCAGCCAATCAGCTTTTAGATTTGGCTTAAGGAACATCAAAAAGCAATATTATTTATCATCGTCTGTACAGGCCTGAATTCTGTAGGGTTCTACTATAATCAGCCAAGACTGGGGATTTTTTAATGAAGTCCCATACTCGTGCAGCATTCCGTAACCAATCACGTTCACTAATTGGCCTTGCAAAAGGTCGGCGAGGCATTGATAGAATCTGCATGATTATGAACACATCAAGTTCTGGCCTCTACGTTCTAACAAGGGCCTTGTTGAATAGTCACTCTAATCACAGACAAACCTGGTCACGAAGCTTCCGCAGCATCACGGTATAGCTTTCATGTTGCATTTTTGCACTATCATCTTGAGCGCGAAGTGGCAGTATGAAATAATTGACACCAGAATCATCCTCGTCTTCAGAATCTTCATCTTCTGAATCTGAGGAAACAGTGTGACCTTCATTAAAAGTAGTCGCACCATTTTGATAGCCTTCCAAGGGACCCGCTCCCAGCCCTGACTTGTTTGGGAAGCTTGGCCCAGATGAAGGTGAAGAGAACTGGGGTAGCACATACTGTATGGCACCGTTTCTCCGAAAGGGAGGGGAAGGAAAATACAAGTCAAGTGACTTCTTCAGGCACTTGATATTGTACAAAGAGCATTCATGTTCTCTCAGTCTGCAACACAATGAAAACATGTACTAAAACTAGCAAGAAGAGTAACATCAGAAATGACTCAAAGGAAGATAGGTAAACTGTTACCAACTTTGTATGGACAAAGATAGTATCTGCAAAAAACTCTGCCAATTCCGGCTGTACAGATTCCTCATCCTCTTTATCACCAGGGAGCTGACGTAAAATACCCCCTGGAGAACTTAGATTTACAAGGGTGGGATCAGGTATACCTTGCTTCAGCATTTCTATCTGCACCCAAAAACTTGCTAAATGAGTAACATTTTCCTAACGTAATAGAACCTTTGATAAGAATCAAAAAAGAAGACGCCTAATTTAGTATTACTGCAGTCTTGAAATAGAATTTTCAAGCAATCAACAATACATAAGTTTTTATGCAATCATTAACCAGTTCACTCCTCTTTTAGTCCAACCATGACAGGACATATTCAGAGATCAATAAAGAAAACATATGCAGTGATACTAAATTGGGCGTCTTCTTTTTTTATCTGATTTAGTATCACTGCAGCCTTGAGATAGAATTTTCAAGCAATCAACAATACATAAGTTTTTATGCAATCATTAACCAGTTATCACTCTTCTTTTAGTACAACCATGACAGCATATATTCAGAGATCAATAAAGAAAACTGATTTTTCAAGCTCCTACACTTCCTCAAAATCAGCAATGACACTTAAAAATTGTTTCATTGATTCAAAACCCCCTTGTGACACTTCGTTCACAAAAAAGGAGACACCATCTTCCAACAGCTTCGCTACAGCATCTCAACTTTGTAAACTCTTTGGTATTAAGGGAAACACATTCTGTAGCCCATTTCATCTTCATCCACGTAAATCATGAGGATTCCTTTAATGAACTTAGCATCCATCTTGCTCCTCAATTCAGGCCTTACATGAATGGATGCCTCCCAATGAAAGATGTACAAAGTGGTTGTACGAAGCAAGCTTGCAGCACCAAATGTCTTCAAGGATGTCAACTCTTAACATAGCATGAGGTAAATAATTTCATACATGTACCATTTTTTTTCAGGCTCCTCAAAAACCTTGTAGGAGAAAGGAGATGGAGAGCAAGCATGATACCCTCAGATGTAAAGTCCTATTATACCTTACAACCACACCTTTAGAAAAGGAACCATTTTTGATACGTGATTAATTTTTTAAAATCAACAAACTTTTTTTGGAAGCACTTCAATTTTTTGTAGATTGAATAGTAATACCATGAAATCTCTAGAGCGCAATAAAGCTTCAATCTTATTTTCCAACAAATAAATCCATCAACTCCTGTATAAATACCTTTGTAAGCTCAAAATCATGTTAACTTATTAAGAAAATTACAAAACACAGACATGTTAGAAAATACAATTGATAATATTTGCATAAAATATAAGGTTAAGATGAGCAGAAATATAATACACAAAAAAATAGAAGATTTGAAAATGAAAATAAAATTTAATTAATCATAATAATAATTACTACATAACCAAAAAAAACAACAGAAACAAAAAATTAAGCTATAAAAAATGGTCTTCACTTCTCAAAATACATTAATAATGTTGCATTTCAAAAACCTCATGATTTGTTCATGTTGACTAAAAGCATCAGTAGAAGAAAGCATATGGGTGGTGGTTAAAATATCCCAAGTATTTAACAATTCCTCCATGACTATATTAGAGGGAGACTGCATTAGCCGCCTTCTTCTAAGTTCTTGTAATTGTCATGTGCATCTACCTTGCTATATTTCTTCATCTCACCACTTGCATTCTTTTTTCTTTCTTGCTCCCTTAAAATATTTGCAATCGAATTTCTTATGGTCTTTCTTTCCACATTGATAACATGTCACATCAAATTGTTTCCCTTTGCTTTTGTTTTTGTTTCTCTCCTACAATGATCTTCTTCTCATATCTTCCTCTAACCATGTTACAAAATCCATTATTTTCTACAATCTCCTTACCCCTAGATTCTTCAATAAATGTAAAATTCCTTACAACATCATTAAGCCCTTCGGTCATTACAAACTAAGACTAAAAATCCTACAATCTTGTTACTCATAGTTTCTTCAATAAAAACAGAATCCCTACAACATCATTGAACTCTTACACTGACAAAGTAAGACTAACAATCCTTCAAGAATCAAGAAGTGCCTTCAAGAAAAAATATAGCCTTCAATTTGTCATCCAAGGTATGGGAGTCGATAAGGACGTTGAAGGATTTGTTCCCTAGTTTTAACCGAGGAAATTGTTGACAATAGCAATGTAGAATATAGGATGAAGTGTTACATTCCCAAATCCAAAGGGCATCAATGATAGGCTTTAGTTAAACTGTAGGGCCATGTGTGAAGTGTCCACCCAAGTGTGAATTGAGCCACTTCCTTAAAGAAGACTATAAATAGAACCCATGGGCTCATTTGTTACCCATTCCTCTTATGCGGCTCTTGGACTCTTCGCCTATGGTGGAGTTGTCCACATGGTGTGGGCATGGTGGTATGGGACACCATGCCCTTGAGAGGGTGTCACCGGCTTGAATGCAAGCCCCCATGCATGAAGGGGTCATGTGGACCCTATGGTTAGGAGGTGAGTCCGATGCCCAGCTTTCATGTTTGTGGATAAGTCTTGTGTTGTGTCTTTTGTTGCAGGGCTGATCCTAGAACGATCTAACACTTCCCTATTTTGTTGTAAAAGCTACTCATATTATTATGTATCAGACAACTAATATGAATGATTTCTTTTTTTTAATCATCTATTTGAGTCCTTGGAGTATTTCCTCTTGCTCAAGCTCTGCCTCTTATCTTAAAACTTTGTCTATTTTGTAGGGTCAAGGAACTTGCAAATTTCCAAAACTACACTTCATTTAAGACATCATTTATGCTCCTAACTACCTTTATAAATTGTGTTAATCAAATTTGGTATCCATCTAACTTTTCCTCATTGTATCCCAAAAAAAAAAACCCTTTGATGGATTTGGCATCCAAGTTGCTCCTCATCTCCTTCCCCATGCCAACAAATGCTTTGCAACCGTAATGCAATGATGGTCATACAAGGCCATTTATTCAATCCAGCTCCCATGTCAATCAAGATATCATAGAATCAAATCCCCTCCACGTCACTCATCTTGTAAATATAGTTATTTATCAATATATGTCATTCCTTGTGAATAAGTTGGCACATGGTCATGCGCATAGTTGTTTCTTGATGCGTCAGAAACGTTTTGATGACGTTTCTGACGGTTGTTTCTGACGCATTTCTAACGTGACTTTTTCAGTCATGTAAAATTTTATGTATTTTTTCCAAAATGCCATGTTTTTCTAGGTCTATATTGTCTAGCTACTTGAGTTTGGAGGTAGGAAGAGGGAGGGAAGAAGGGAGGTAGGAAAGGAGGGAAGCAGGGAGGGAGGGAGGGAAGGAGGGAGGGGGGAAGGGGGGGGGGGGGGGAGGGGGGGAGAGAGAGAGAGGGGGGAGAGAACATTTTGTAAGCTTGATTGACCTTATTTTCTAGCCATGAGTGTGCATGCATGCATGCATGTTTGTTTTGGAGAAAAATACATCTCATGAATCCATAAGATATGTTGAAGTTGGAAGCACAAAGATGCACACAAAACAACACGAGGAAGAAAAAGCTTAGAAGCACAAGAAATTATGAAATTACTAGTGTGCAATATAACCGGATATGTATCTTTTTAAGGTTATGGGAAAGGAACTAGTGTTGTCTACTATTTTTCATTTAATTCTTTGTAAAAAATTTAGGCGGCGTCAGATGCCGTCAAAAACGTTTTACCTTACCCGTCAGACGTCAACTAAACATCAGAAGTCAAAAGACAGAAACACATTAAAAACGACCATGGTCATAGATATTACATTTATCGTTAGGTTTCTTTGGAACTTTGATATTCTTCATTATCTTGTCTTTTCCACGATCATTTTTGTTTGATTATTTCTAGTACTTGAGTTTGAGCTTCCTCCCTAATACATAGCTCTTCTTCTTCTCTATTCATTGCTCTTCTGAATCATTCCAACATCTGCTCGAAGAGAGGCCCTTCATAGAGATTCATTCTCACTCACTAATATAGTTGGGTCGAACCTCTCTATGAATAATGTTGCAAGTTGTCTGGCACCTCACTTCTATAGTTTCTTAGCATGTTTTTTGAGTAGGTAAACTAGCACCAAATGACCTTTTTGAAGTTGAAGTGTCATTAATGTGTGCATCATAGTAGGCATTTTGGCATATCTCTTTATGGTATAAATCATTGCTACTACCATCAGCCTAGTTGACATATGTAGTGCAATTTGAAGACCTCTTCAATGAAACAAGGCATTGGAACCAATGATCTGTACCTAAAAAGTTGTATATATATGTGTGATAATGTGATACCAATGGTAAGTCTACTACACATGATGTCATCTTTTTTTAAAAGCTCTTTAGCATTCTCCTTCTCTTCTTTATCTTGGGGGCCATCCTTTCTTGATTACTCTCCCCTTCCACAGTGGAAAGGTTTGTTCTATTCGATGCATACAATATTGGAACCAATAATCAAGTATTATGTACCATTCGTATGAGTAGTACACCTACCAAAATTGTGTGAATGTGATACCAATGACACGTCTACTACACATGATGTCGCTTCTTTTAAAAGCTCTCTAATGTCTATTCTAGAGGCCACGTTGGCATTCTCCTTCTCTTCCTTTATCTTGAGGGTCATCCGATCTTGATTATTCTATCTTTCCAAGGTGGAAAGGTTTGTTCTATTAGTGCGTATGATACATGTTCAGTTTCAGACCCAAACAAAACCTTGAATTTCGGTGTGTTTGGTGTGTTGTTCAATATCGAAAATAGATAGATAAATAAATAATGTAAGTAATATATACACATTTTTGAAGCCTATATGTGTAGCCTATATGTGTATGTATGAATGCAATTTCGAATTTTCATCAATGTATGAAGTACATAGTTAACATCTATGTAGTATATATGTGTTTACTTTTTTGTACTATGCATCATTCACAAGCAGCATGACCAATATGTATAGTTCATTTGGTGCTTTTGATACGTTAATGTATCATTCATGATTGGTGCAAAATCGATCCAACCACGGCTCCAACTACATCAAAAGTTGTTTGCTCCGTTTATGGAATGTGCATAGTCAAACTTTGATACCGCTTGCAACAAATGCAGCTAGAGGAATATCAAAGTATTGACATGGATGTAGTGCTAAAGAGATAAGAAGAGAAACACGAGGAGCATGAAATGTGCAAAGAGATAGAGAAAGAGAAAGTAGGTGTTGACCTAGCATGAGGAAAGATAGACGAGATTTACAATAGTTTCCCCATCCAATACCCGATTGATTATCTAATGATCAAGGAGGACTGAGCACCCTCCATTTATATGTATACTATGGGGTTAGGCAATCAAAATTGTCACCCTCGTTTATCCGATGAATAAAAATAACAATAAGGATAAGAGAGTTAAAGAGAGCTATCACAAGGGACCAAAAATAATGGGGAAACTACATATGAATGGAGGAACATCGGCACCTTTATCTCAGCATCATTAAAACCATGTAGATGTACTTATGATTTTATCATTTAAATCATACATACACATAAAATATCAAGGTCCCATGATCCAACTACAAATCATCTATCGAGACAAACCTTGCATTGCATCGCAACACGTTGCAACGCATTTGCACTGTGTTATTATGCAACTTCGATAAAAGCACTTGAGTTGCACCATGTGACCCAAAGGTAACAATGCACCAAAACGCCTAATTTTTAGGCCATTTGTGCCCAAGCAAATATGGAAAAATTTCCCCCAAAAGCTAATGAGAGAGCTTACATTGTACAAGTATCCAAGTGAGTAAATGGAGCATCTTTAGGTCCTTTACCACTAGCATTCACATGGCTCCACCATGCTTCCCCTCATTGATCAAGTTCTACTAAACTCCCCCAAGGTGGCACACCCCCTTAAGAGATATGCGGCTTAGAGGTGATGTTCTCAACTTCAAAATTTACTGCTCAACTTCAAAACTTACCAACCATGCATGTTTAAGATAGTGGTTAGGTCTCTCCCCCCCCGCTACCTCCCTCCCTCTCTCCCTCCCCCTCCCCTTCCTCCATGTTGATAATCCTCATATAATGGTGCCACCAAATGAAAGTCTGAAGCTCAAAGCTATAATCAAATTACCAACCGCATTCAAACAAAAGCTCATGTTGAGACAACACAGCATAGACCAGTCTTCAAGTTCATGGAAAGATGTTTCAGTATGCAACTTCAAAAAATAAAAGAAAATGTGTGAAATTTTCAGAGCATGAAAAATGAAAAGCCTAGACAGCAGTTTCATTCACTGTCCTAAACATTGAAAAGTAAGCATTACTCATTGTCATCACATCTCTGGTGTAACAAAAAAGGGGACTCACTGTCAAAATCATTCGCCACAAGCTGATGTCATGAAGACCCTCTGACACCAAAAGCAACACATGGCAAACTGATGCCAGAAACACTCCAAGCTACAGAGGACCCTTGCAATGTAACATAACAAGGGGAAAGTAAGCAGTGAAAATGCAATCATCCAAAAATCCATGATGTGAAACATAAATACCTGAATGCCCATCATTTCATGAGCCAATTCTGCAGAAAGGGACTCCCCCGATAGTACAGAAATCGAGGAAGACCCATCTGGTCTCATCAAATCCGTTAGAACTGAGGCACTGAATAGAGGCTGTAAATAGACCAACAACCAAAACCAACAATTTCAGCATTGAGAGTTTGATAGAAGTTTTTACAACAATGTGCATCAGAATATATGGACATTATTCTACAGGGAAAATGGAAATAATATTGTCATACTTGTGGATACTGCAATGAGAATATTGACCTATTTCATCATTAAAAGGTGTTGTGAAAAGTTGATTTCAAACTTTGAAGAGAGAAAGCACAAAAATATTTGATGAAATCTCACAACTTAATAAATAGAGACTTCTTCTTTATTTCAGTTCAAATAATTCACTGATCAATCCTACAAAATCAATAAATACAAGCAAAATATAACAGTATACTTATCAAAGAAATCATGTGTCTACACTTAAGCTGAAGAAAATCTTGGTCAACGGCATATGTGGCACGAACTAATGATTATAAATAATCTACTACCTTGAACACAATGTCAATAAATAAATAATCCAAAAAAGTAGATACAACTAACTGTATACGGGAAAACTTACATCAACCATATACCTTCATAAGTTCAGATTTATCAAAATATAAGAACTGAAGTTAAAAAACATGAACACAAATACACAAGAAAAACCAACAACGACACAAGAAATTGCACACAGGAGTGAATTAAGATAAACACATATAGATAAGAAACCAAATACACAAGAAAAACCACCAACGACACAAGAAATTGCACAAAAGAGTCAATTAAGATAAATTCATTTACTTACATATAGATAAGAAACCAAAATCAAAAATGAAAATTACATACAAAGAAACCTTACAATTAACAATGTTAACAAAAAAGTGTGCACCAATAAATGCCAACACCAGTATCCAAGTTTTCTTTTGATATAGAATGTACTGCCGTGTATACTATCCACTAGCATAAACTCTCGCCAAGTTTTGCTCTCTGGGATAGTCCATCCTCATACAAGCCGGGGGGGGGGGGGGGGGGGGAACCTCATAAAGAGGGAAAAAAGTGCCCCGGCGATCCTACTGTGTTCACACACATCACTACCTAAATATATCGACAAATCCCCCCTCGGAGTGATGCGGTGAACAAGGAGTTGGGACTCATGTATAAGGAAGTGCCAAGCTATGTGGAAATCACTCCACAAAAGGAAGTAAGCCCAAAGCTTTGCGGAAAGCTTCAAACTTCTCCCTACGCAGAGCCTTCGTGAAAAGGTCTTCAATGTTCTCCTGCGCGGGCACATATGCCAAGCTGATCTCCCCAACAGAGAACCTCTCCCTGACATAATGATAATGCACCTCAATGTGCTTAGTGCGAGCATGGAACATAGGGTTCCTCGCAACTGCCAATGCGCTCTGACGGTCAGTGAAGATGGTGGTGGAAGAAGACTGACCAACACCCAAATCAGCCACAAGGCGTCTGAGCCACACACACTCTACAGTCGCTGTGAAAGCTTCCCTATACTCAACCTCACAACTGGAAGTGGCCACAGTAGGTTGCTTCTTGCTCAACCAAGATATACATGAGCTACCAAGCATGAAGCAAAAGCCACTAGTGGACACACGAGTGTCATAGCAACCAATCCAATCAGAGTCAAAAAAAGCATGCAAATCTGATCCCCCCTTCGGATAAAACAACCCAAGTAGCCGAGTACCACTCAAGTAGTGAAAGATGCGCTTAACCACCTGCCAATGCTTGACTCTTGGGCAATGCACAAACCTGCTCGTCTGGGAGACAGCAAACTGAATATCTGGCCGAGTAATGCATAAGTAAATCAGGCATCCAACAGCCTGCTGATAGAGAATAGCATCAAATGCATCTCCAGCATCATGAAGACTCAATCGTAAGCCTGTCTCCATTGGAGTGGCAATAGGCTTACAGTCTTCAAGGCCAAAACGTTGCAATAATGTGTCAATATATTTCGTTTGACACAAAGCCATTCCACCATCAACTTGCATAAACTGAATCCCCAAATAGTGATGCAAATGCCTCAAATCAGACATCTCAAATGAGGCATGCAAATCAGCCTTAAAATCAGCAATATGCTTCTCAATAGGACCAGTGTGCAGCATGTCATCAACATAGACAACAATGATCAGAAGCACATCATTAGCACAATTAACATATAAGCCTTAAGGTGCTCTCAGTTCAACTGTTCTCAAAACCATGTGCAATCAGATAGGCATGTATCTTCTCATACCATGCACGTGGTGCTTGCTTTAAACCATATAATGCCTTCTTTAACCTGCACGCCTGGTTTTCATGCCCTTTTAAGTTTTTGCACAAAGCCACCGAGCTGAAAAACATACACTTCTTCATGCAAGTCATCATTCAGAAATGCAGTTTTAATGTCCAACTCATGTACATTCCAACCATGATCGGCTTCAAGTGCACATATGCTCCGAACAGTAGTCATATGGCATGTAGGTGCAAAGGTCTCATCAAAATCAATGCCTCTTTCCTGTGCATAACCCTTTGCAACAAACCTAGCCTTATACCTATCAACTGTACCATCAAGTTTATGCTTCAACTTGTATACCCACTTAGTGCCAATGGCCTTCTTGCTAGGAGGCAAGTCACATAAAGACCAAGTACCATTCTTCATTATTGCATCATATTCAGATTGCATAGAAGCCATCCAATTTTCTGAATTTTGTGCTTCATCAAACAAAACAGACTCAGTCTCATCACAGAAACTAGATGAAGCCATAGCATAGCAATATGATGCAAAAGAGGCACTATGAGAGCCTGATCGAGTACGATATGACAGAGGTGAATCTAATTTGCTATCACACAAGGTCCGCACCAACCATTTCGGCATAGTTCTTGCCTGCTCATTATCAGCTCTCTCATCAATAAGTGCATCATGTAAATCTGCATCAAAAATGGAATGATCTTCATCATCACATGAAACCTACAAAGGCTAAGAAGTTCCCTCATTAGGACCACCACTAGACTGTCCACCTGTAAAGAGAGGAAGCAAAGTATCATACATGTCTTTGGAGCTAAGAGATGTCTCCTTAGTACATGAAAGCAATGGCTGAATAACATCTTCCACGAAAACAATATCACGGCTAACCAGAATGTGTTTAGTCTAAGGATGATACAGACAATAACCTTTACTTTCAGAGCTGTACCCAACAAAAATACATTCTATTCTACTGCTTTATCATCCAATTTTCTGCGACGTTGTTCAAGCACTAATGCATATGCCAAACAACAAAAAACACATAGATGAGCAACATATGGCTTGCGGTCATGCAAAGCCTCATATGGATTGATAGACTACAGCGCTTTAGTAGGATACCTGTTAAGTACATATGCTGCACACATGACAGCCTCAAGCCAGAAACTATGTGGTAGAGCCTGACTCTTGACCATACACCTCGCCATTTCCATGAGTGACATGTTCTTTCGTTCAGCAACTCCATTCTGTTGAGGTGTATACAACACTGTACACTGGTGTTTTATCCCACGTTCAACCAGAAATGCATTAAAATCAGAAGACATATATTCCCCCCCTCGATCAGAATGGAGGGTGCCCATTTCACATGCTGACAGATTTTCAGCCAAAACCAAAAACTTTTTGAAGCACATGAACACTTCGAACTTTGCCTTCAATGGATATACCCATGCATGCCTTGAAAAATCATCGATGAACGTCACGAAGTAAAGATAATTTCCAAAAGAAGGTATCTGCATAGGACCACAGACATCACTATGTACGAGCTGCAATTTTTGAGTAGCCCAAATTGAACCATCTTTTGGAAAGGACGGACACTGCATTTTGCCCAAAATACAGCCTTCACAAACATGTTTTCCAGGTGCCTCAAGTTTGGGCAAAGAGGACACCATTTCAAAAATCTGCAGGCATAGCAAACTATGCAAAATTCAGATGACCAATGCGTGCATGCCAAAGCTTTGCATATGACATAGCCTGAGAATCATGTAGTGCACATGCCGAATCATTTACAGATCTTTCATAGTCTATGAGCTTATGCAGCCCACGACATAAAATGCAAGAAGCAATAATCGCGTTGCCATTTGATAGATCATGAACTATACATCTATCATCAACAAATTTCACAATCAAGCCAATCTTGGCTAATGCAGAAACTAATAACGGATTTTTCTTGATCCCTGGCACAAACAAAGAATCTGACAAAGTGAAAGAACTACCATAAGCAATAATCAAAATGATCCTACCAACTCCCATAGCAGGATCAGAGGAGTTGTTTGCGCATGTAACGATGTTCCCTGTAGGGGAAGGCTCAAGTGAAGAGAAGAAACTCTGCTGCGAGGTAATATGTTTGGTCGCCCCACTGTCCAAGTACCAAACAGCTGAGTCTGCTTCAGACATGCACTGCTCATGAGAAGATGGGTCAAAACTGCAAACAGTAGTAAACGCCTATTCTTCTTCTTGCACAAGATTAGCCGACTCTGTTTTTGGTGTAGAGGCCTCTGCAACAACCATTCCTTCCTCTTTAGATGCCAATTTTGGACAGTTCTTTATGATATGATAATTTCCTTTACAATACTTGCAAAACAATTTCTGCTTTTCTGATTTCTTTTCATCTTTGTCTTCCCTCTTCAATTGTGTAGAATTAGTAGATTTTTGCTTACTAGTTGAAGAGCTCCATTTACCATTGCCCTTTTGACTAGCAAGGAAAGCTTGATATGAAACACGCATAATGGACATGTTCTGCCTAGATTGATCCTCTTGCAACAAAACAGAGACCAACTCCTCGAAAGACGAGGCATTTGGATGGCCTTTCATCATCAACCAAAGAGTAGAAGCAAAACTCTGATATGAATCAAGAAGCCTATTCAGAATTGTTTGCACAAGTGAGCTATTTGGTATAACCTCATCAGCAAAAATCAATTGTTCCTTCAAATCTTTGATCTTTGTTAGAAAACTGTCCATAGAATCACCTTCATTCATATGCTCACTCTCCAACTGTTTTCGGAGGTAAGCAACACGAGCCTCATTCCTAGCTTGGTACAGTGTGGTAAGTGTATCCCAAGCATCCTTAGCTGTTCTGCAAGAGCGAATGTGAGGAATAATGGCACGTTTGACATACAAAGCTATCAATGCATGTGCCTAGGCATCTCTGCCATCCCAACGAAACTCGACATCTCTGCCATCCCAACGAATCTGCTCTGCAGTAGGTGAAGCAGAAAACGAAGCACGAACAAGAATATGCAGAAAATCATCATCTTCGACACCTTCTGCATCAGCTTCAGTACCTTCAGTTGTAACAGTTGTAACAGTTGTAACAATTGTAACAGATGCAGGTGTGATAGGACGTTTTTCAACACCCTCCACAATGTTCCACAGTCCTTTTGCAACCAATACATGTCGCATCATAGAAGCCCAAAACGAGTAGTTGGTACCATCCAACTTATCCTCAGAAGCCAACATACGGAATACATCACTTCTTTGAGCCATGGCCGGTGACTAAAATACCTTGATGCAGAAAATTGACTATACCTCAAAAAGTTGAACAGAAATGCAAAGACAAATTCTGCTAGGCATGTGGCTGACTTCGAGACGCTTGTACTGGCGAACCGAAACTGGTATATACCTTTGGCACAAAAAGACAAAATAGACTGCAAAAGTGCTACGATAGTGCGTTTAGAGGCCGAAACGAGCTACAATCGCGATTTCAGCACTCTATCTCAAAAAGTTGAACAGACCTGCCCTGACGAATTCTACTAGACCTGTAGCAGACTTCGAGACTCTTATACTGGCGAACCGAAACTCGCATATACCTTTGGCACAAAAAGACAAAATAGCCTGCACAAGCGCTTCGATAGTGCGTTTAGAGGCCGAAACGAGCTCAGGTCTCGATTTCGGCACTAGATGAAACGGCGACATGCTCTGATACCAATTGTTGGAGTTAGACGTATGCGGAAGCACGCGAACAGCACAAGGAAGAAGAAGAAGCTTGGAGCTCAACACACAATATTGAATGTATTACCACTAGAATGTACAAAGATAAGTAGTCCATTAGGGCAATAGGTGTATATACAAGCGGGGGGGAAAAAGCCTCCTAATGGGCAATAAGTAGCCCATTAGGGCAATAGGCGTATATACAAGCCCGGGGAAAAAACCTCCTAAAGAGGGAAAAAAGTGCCCCGGTGGTCCTAGTGTGTTCACACACATCACTACCTAAATATATCAACAATGCATTTAGTTTAAAAGTTACAAGCTCAAAAAGGTATCAAGAATATCAGCTCTTTCATGAATCAACCAAAAATCTTCTTTGTTGGAATATCCATAACAAACTAATTTTTTAAGTACAAAAACATACACATAATATAATAGAATAGAATACAACATAATCATTTAACCATGGAATAACATATAATATAAACACCTATTACCAGCCGGAGAAGGAAAATAACTGATTGTTTGTTATCATTTGGAATATGGATAAATCTCTACTATGTTAGTGGCAAAGATTTATGACGTTATGTTTTCTGCAGTCTTTATATCTTCTAAAGACCAATTTCACTTACCATCTCTAAAATGAAGAGCCACCCGTGCAATGCATTCACAAATAACCGTTTTAACTTGTTTAAAAGTAGTGGTCTCAACAGTCTAACCTGAATATCGAATATGGTGAAAGTTTAATCTACCATCTCTGAGATGATGGAGCCATTTGCAGCTATTTGCATCAGCTGATTAAAATAGAGCACATGAATTCTCATTGACCCTTTATAACAGTACATATGGACCTCACTTATGCACCATCTTCTCATATAATGGCCCTTAATGATGTATAAAATATCCAATTAGTGCTCACCTGAGTATCCAACAAGATAAACCTTTCAGCGGACATTCTTAGCTCTACTCCCACACTGCAATGCCTTGCCATTGCCTTGGTTTCATCAGAGAGGACAGAAAAAGGGGGAAGAACTCCTGCAACACATTTTCCATGGTAACTGACTTGTAGTTCTAAACAATTTTCAAAACTTGTGCATCAAGATTTTCAGAAGGTAAAAGAATCAATTTGGCAAAGAATGGCATGCAAATCATACATATATGGGCCTATAGTCATCACTTCTTCACTCTTAAGAGAAGGGCAGAATAAGAAAAAATCCACACAAAGTACATAAAAAGGTAAGCATCAGATCAAAAGGAACCAGACATGCAATCGCACCTACTTTTCACCAAATAAAGAAGATCTATACCTGGAGTGTTTGCATCAAAACCATACAACTCATTAAGTATTGTAGATTTGCCAACACCAGAAGGTCCTAGCACTCCAACAACTGTGAAATCAGTATTCTCTGACATGAGCTGCAAGTTAGAAAAACATCAAGTCAAACGTCTTTCTTGACTCTCCCATGTAAACTATCAAAAAATTATTTATGGACCCGCTCAGCTGTCACAGATTTGAATAAATTGTATCTTCTGTAAGATCTCATGACTTAAAATGCTTGATTCTGAAGGTGTTCGTTATCTCCAAGCAAGATAAAAGTTTTATTCCTAAACTTTGCCCACAGAAATCCATAAAATTAAATATTGCATAATCTGCCAGATTTATGCATTAAGAAAAAGGTGGTGCAATATGCTTTCCTGCAATTGCCTTAAGACTAAAAACATTCTTATTGCATCACCTGTTTCAAGTCTCACAAACAAGTTCAGTGCTGGAAAACAAGACTGAAATAAAAATGTAGCAGCAAATGGCCATTTTTAACTTCAGTATATATACCCGAATGAATCCAGACAAACCCCAAATTCACCCTCAAATGCAAATGCAACTATAAGCTCATGGTTGTCACCACGAGCATGAACTCACAAAAAGCTTTGCGAAACAGTATATACCAATCATCAATACACACTAAATTTAAACAGCATTGAAAATATGTATAATTCCATATTTCATGTTGCCTCATCATGACAACCGCATGTTCCACTCAGACGAGTAAGGAAGTGACAGACAGGTGAGAGTCCCCCTGTCCCTATCTTGTGTTAATTTACTTCTGAACCTTCGGGAAAAATTGTACCACAACAGTACAATTAATACTAGCGTTACTATTGTCATCACCATGAATAACAATAGCAACCGTAGTAATAATAATTGTAATGATGATGATAATAGTGATAGCAATGATGACGATACTAGCTATCGTTATTATTATACTAACAATTATAATAATCACAATACTAGTACTTATTATTATTATTATTATTATTATTATTATTATTATTATTATTATTATTATTATCACTATTATTAATCTTATTAGTGGTGGTGGTAGTAGTAATACCAGAAATTGTTAAACTATTGTTGTCGTAATAATGATAGCATGATCATGACTATAGTCAATGTACAGACACACACTTTACAACTAAAAACTGAATAACAAGAAAAGTAACAGGTGAGAAAAAAAAAGTTATAGATTTTTCTAATAAGCATGTCTAATACATCTTTAGAGAAAAGGCATCGGAACTTAGGTATAGTGAAAAGTATTCTAGCTAACATTCATTAAAAGGCTCATGTATCGATTGTAGAATCATAACAGCAACCTGCATATCACTGAATACAAAAAATAAGACACTTAATCACCCACTGGAAAGCACAGGCCCCAGAATCAAGTGAGAGTACCTCACACTCTAAAGTTGTTCACTCGAGCCTTGTAAGGCAAGGGCACATTTTCAAGCAATACAATAACTACTTTTTCCATTACAATGTTTTATGATGGATGAGAATGAGACTCCATAGCATCACATGTAAGAAAAAATTCTGTGAAAGCAAGATTACTTGTCTTCATACTTGAAGAAACACAACCTCGTGTCTTAATTAGGGGACTCTTTGTTGAGCAAAGCATTTTTCTGATTTTTCAGAAGTCAGAAAGGAGACCCCTGAACATTACATAAAAGGAAAAAAATCTGTTAACAATTGTACACCGAGTCATACATCTTACTTGCCTTTGTATACAGAAACTGGCCAGCTAATACAATTACAGTACTGCAGCACATGAAAGTTGTGTTTGAGCCACATACAACCACCTAATAAATTCCACTGAAATGCAATCCTTGAACCGAAATACTCACTAAAAAAGCAAACCATTTTGTGCCTTCAGCATCAATTCCAAGAAAATTCTTACAGCATTGTATAGAAGATATAAACTCCCTTTGAAATTAAACATTTTACTAAAAATAAAATCAAGGAACTGTATGTCAAATAAAGCATTCTTTTCCTCATTCCAAAGTTTTCCATGGATGAGAGATAAGACTCCCAAATATCACAAGGAAAAAACATCTCTGAAATATTGTGTATGGATTCTTACAGTCATGATTGGCTTTGTAAACAAAAACTGGCCAGCTAATACAATTTCATCACTGCATAAAAGTGATATTTTACATCTGCTAAGACCTGGTTTTTGTATCTGAGTAATACAGATTGAGAAAAGGGTATTCCCTCTGTGTGGTGCAGGTTAATTTCAATAACATTCTTTACATAACTGCATAGAGAATGGCTCGTCTTTCCACAGGCCATAGCCATCCAGAATAACATGTACTGATCATCCTGCATGATATTAAACGATGGATTCCTAGCCTTCAATTTTGAGTTCAAAACTGAAATCCTCTAACGTATCAAACTACCATCGGAAAGTTGAAGTTGGTTTCTCGTTCGTTTTTATCTCCTTTATAGGCAGAATATAGTCGACTTGTTCACTCCTTCCGATCAACAACCTTTCTTTCATCAATCTGAGTTTGTTGGCCTACAATTGTTTTGAAGCTTGACAACCAAACCCCTTTTCCAGTTTACATGTATAGTAACAGCTTGTACATTATTCCCATTAATTTATTCCTAATTGTCTTTATTCATAGGTTTCGCGTGCATTCATTTACTCATTAGAAATTATTTTAGAAGTAAATAATCAACCCGAAATCTCGATAGGATTATTTAACTCACAGGAAGAAGACGGTCGGGATAAATTTCCCACGATTCTGAAATAAGACTAAGAGATCCATGGGGCAAACGAGTCCTGACAGCGTTTTCTTCATCACGATCGCGCATCAGCTTTACCACGGCTGCCGGTGCTCCACTAACTGCACCTGCCACACTGCTCTCTGTCCGCGAAGAGGTAGGTTTTGCAAGGAGAATCTTGGGTCCTGAGCTTGGCCCCAGTCCGGGATTAGCGCCTCCCACCATGGCCGCAACACGGAAAGCTCGAACGACAATCTTTCAATCTGTAGGTGAATGAGTGCGACAGGCCGCAGATAAGCAACCAGAAGTCTGGAGACAAAGGGATTCTATAGACGTGGAGGGATCACAAGATCCTGTGGGGGTTCACAAGAAATTAGACAGATAGAAGGCAATAGAAAAGGGGATAAAGGTAGGAAAGCAAAAAGCTTTCAAAAATATGCTCACATGCAAATGTGTCCTCACAAGAAGGTCGATGGATGTGCTCGAGACATTGGTAGCTTTTGCAGGTGGTTGATATGGCCAAGGTTAATGGTTCATCCTGTATTTTATTCGAAAGAGTATAATCTCTACTATATTTTGATATCCTTTCCTTTATGAAGGGAATACATCCTTAGAGGTCATGGTAATCACATTCGTTAGGTCATTGTAAGTGTGTGAATGGGAATAATAAACAAAAAGATCATATATGGGATATTCCCTTTGTGAGGATTCCATTTATCATAACAATGAGTGTCCAATTACAAAACATTTAAGCAAGGAACATTGCACATTGCTACCTCATATTATCTTCTCCTTGAACAAAGATGCACCCCTAACTTATACATGTATGCATTAAAAGTAAATACCTATATCTCATGTATCAATATGTATCTAGTGCTCAAATTGTAAGGCCTCTAAATGAGGAGATCCATGACGCCACCAAATAGAGATCCTAGTTTAGACATTAGATCTGATTGTGTATGACTGTGAAATTAGGAGATGTCAAGGAAACATTTTGACATCTAATTTTATGCTAGTGTTGTAGATCAATCATAATCTATTATAGTCTCTATCTTGACTCACCAAGACATGGAGGTTCACTTCATGAAAGATGGAACAAAAATCATTGATAGTTTTGGCCAAGGTGGTAGAAAAGGAAGTGTTGAAGTGGTGTAATGGTGATGCACCATGGTGTATTCTCCTTTGGGAGAGCTATACAACAATGCCTTCATAGTAGAAAACCGAGCTCTTGTGATGAGCACGCTGCTCCGCATAGACTTATAGAAAACAAAGAACTACACAGTACATAAAGAGCAGTCTCATAGCTCCTAGTTTTTACAAATGAGGTCGAGCATACAATATGTGGCTGAACAGGTCACTATATGTTTTATTATACAACATATACAAAAGGGTCTGACAGCCATTTGGCCTTTCACATGGACACTAATGGTAACAATCTCCCACTAAAGGCCATTGCCAAAGTGAACTATGGGAGATAATAAAGAATGATAAAGGGTACCTGAGTGTAAGCATGCAAAGTATACCTCTCACCTGATGGGCATGTCAGACAGTGTACAAGTAATGGTGCAAGATAATGAATCAAGTAACTCCCATCAAGTGACAATAGTGTTGAAAGCGATCCTGTGGTAGAGCTTTAGTCAAAGCATCTGTAGCATTATGTCGAGTATGAACCTTCTCAAGAATAATGCTCTCAATGGCTAAGCAGTCTATAATAAAATGATACCTCACCTTAATGTGCTTGGTCTTTGCATGATAGACCGGATTTCGATTGTCTACACAAGCATCATAATTAGAATCAATGTAACCAATAATGGATTCCTTTACTCTATCCAAGCATAGGCACTTGTCCTTAATCCCACTTAGATATCTCAAAATTATATTGACCACTTCTCGATGCTTCTTGTCAAGATTAGACATATATTTGCTCACAACTTCCATTGCAAATACAATGTCTAGTCTCCTAGCTACCATAGCATACATGAGACTACTTGTTGATATATTTAGGTAGTGATATGATTGACCACACTAGGACCACCGGGGCACTTTTTTCCCTCTCTAGGAGGTTTTTTCCCCTCGGCTTGTATATACGCCTCTAACCCTAATGGATTACTTATCTTTGTACATTCTCTTGGTAATATATTTAGTATTGTGTGTTGTGCTCCAAGCTTCATCTTCTTCCTTGTGTTGTTCGTGTGCTTTCAGCTTTGACATGCATGCTTCGGTCATCTGAATTTTTCTAGTTTGTGTTGATATATATAGGTAGTGATGTGTGTGAACACACTAGGACCGCCGGGGCACTTTTTTCCCTCTTTAGGAGGTTTTTTCCCCTCGGCTTGTATATACACCTATTGCCCTAATGGGCTACTTATCTTTGTACATTCTCTAGTAATACATTCAGTATTGTGTGTTTGTGCTCCAAGCTTCTTCTTCTTCCTTGTGCTGTTCGCGTGCTTCCGCAGACGTCTAACTCCAACAATTGGTATCAGAGCAGGTCGTTGCTTCATCTAGGGCGCCGTCGACACTCCTCCGTTTGCAATCTTAGATTCGCACAAAATTTGGTGAGCATACTCAAGGTGTTTCAGAGATCAAAACTGCTTCACTATGTGGTGCCGAAATCGCGATCTGAGCTCGTTTCAGCCTCCGAACGCACTATCGTAGCACTTGTGCAGGCTATTTTGTCTTTTTGTGACAAAGGTATATACCAGTTTTTGTTCGCTAGTATAAGCGTCTCGAAGTCTGCTATAGGTCTAGCAGAATTCGTCTGGGCAGTTCTGTTCAACTTTTTGTGATACAATCAATTTTTTGCATCAAGGTATTTTAGTCACCGGCCATGGCTGAAAGCAGTGATGTATTCCATATGTTGGTTGTTGAGGATAAGTTGGATGGTACCAACTACTGATTGTGGGCTTATATGATGCGACATGTATTGGTTGCAAAAGGATTGTGGAACATTGTGCAGGGTATTGAAAGATGTCCTCTTACACCTCTAACTACAGGTACTGCAAATACAGGTGCTGGAGCTGATGAAGATGGTGTCGAAGATGATATTCCGCAGATTCCTGTTCGTGCTGTTGTTTCTGTTGCACCTACTGCAGAGCAACATAGCATATTCGCTAGGATGGCAGAGGTGCCTAGGCACATGCATTGATAGCTTTGTCTGTCAAACGTGCCATTATTTCTCATATTCGCTCTTGCAGAACAGCTAAGGATGCTTGGGATACACTTACCACATTGTACCAAGCTAGGAATGAGGCTCGTGTTGCTTACCTCCGAAAACAGTTGGAGAGTGAGCACATGAATGAAGGTGATTTTATGGACAGTTTCCTAACGAAGATCAAAGACTTTAAGGAAAAGTTGATTTCTGCTAATGAGGTTATACCAGATAGCTCACTTGTGCAGACCGTTCTGAATGGTCTTCCTGATTCATATCAGAGTTTTGCTTCTACTCTTCGGTTGATGATGAAAGGCAATCCAAATGCCTTATCATTTGAGGAGTTAGTCTCTGTTATGTTGCAAGAAGATCAATCCAGGCAAAACAGGTCCATTATGCGACTTGCATATCAAGCTTTTGTGGCTAGTCAGAAGGGCAAAGGAAAATGGAGCTCTTCAACTAGTAAGCAGAAATCTGCTAATTCTGCATATTCGAAGAAGGAAGATAAAGATGAAAAGGAGAAATTGTTTTGTAAGTACTGTAAAGGGAATGATCATATCATAAAGAACTGTCCAAAACTGGCTGCTAAAGAGGCAAAGAAGAAAGAGGCTGGAATGGTTGTTGCAGAGGCCTCTACACCAAAAATAGAGTCTGCAAATCTTCTGTAGAAAGAAGAATGGGCGTTTACTACTGTCTGTAGTTTTGATCCATCTTCTCATGATCAGTGCATGTCTCCAGTAGATTCAGATGTTTGGTATTTTGACATTGGGGCAACCAAACATATTACCTCACAGCGCAGTTTCTTCTCTTCACTCGAGCCTGCCCCTACAAGGAATACTATTACATGCGCCAACAACTCCTCTTATCCTGTTATGGGAGTTGGTAAGATCATTTTGACTACTGCTGATGGTAGTTCTTTCACTTTGTCAGATGCTTTATTTGTGCCAAGGATAAAAAAGAACCTGTTATCAGTTTCTGCATTAGCTAAGATTGGCTTCGTTATGAAATTTGTTGATGACAGGTGTACAGTTCATGATCTGTCAAATGGCGATGTGATTATTGCTTCTGGCATCTTATGTCATGGGTTGTATAAGCTCATAGACTATGAAAGATCTGTAGATGATTTGGCATGTGCAGTAAATGATTCTCAGGCTATGTCAGATGCTAGTTTGGTACGCCTGTAGAAATCTGAAATGGTGTCCTCGTTGCCCAAACTTGAGGCACCTGGAAAACATGTTTGTGAAGGCTGTATTTTAGGCAAAATGCAGCGTTCATCCTTTCCAAAAGATGGTTCAGTTCGGGCTACTCAAAAATTACAGCTTGTACATAGTGATGTTTGTGGTCCTATGCAAACACCTTCTTTTGGAAATTATCTTTACTTCGTGACTTTCATTGATGATTTTTCCAGGCATGCATGGGTATATCCACTCAAAGCAAAGTCCGAAGTTTTCATGTGCTTTAAACAGTTTTTGGTTTTGGCTGAAAATTTGTCAGCATGTAAAATGGGCACCCTCCATTTTGATCAAGGGGGGGAATATATGTCTTCTGATTTTAGTGCATTCCTGGCTGAACGTGGGATAAAACACCAGTGTACAGTGCCGTATAAACTCAACAGAATGGAGTTGCTGAACGAAAGAATAGATCACTCATGGAGATGGCGAGGTGCATGGTCAAGAGTCAGGCTTTACCACATAGTTTCTGGCTTGAGGTTGTCATATGTGAAGCATATGTACTGAACAGGTGTCCCACTAAAGCGCTGCAATCTATCACTCCATATGAGGCTTGGCATGACCGCAAGCCATCTATTGCTCATCTGCGTGTTTTTGGTTGTTTGGCATATGCATTAGTGCCTGAACAACATCGCAGAAAATTGGATGATAAGGCAGTAAAATGTATTTTTGTAGGGTATAGTTCTGAAAGTAAAGGCTATCGTCTGTATCATCCACAAACTAAATGCATTATGGTTAGCCGTGATGTTGTATTTGTGGAAGATGCTATTTAGCCATTGCTTTCATGTACTAAGGAGACATATGTTAGCTCCAAAGACATGTATGATACTTTGATGCCTCTTTTTACAGGTGGACAGTCTAGTGCTGGTCCTAATGAGGCAACTTCTCAGCCTTTGCAGGTTTCATATGATGATGCAAATCATTCCATTTCTAATGCAGATTTACATGATGCACTTGTTGATGAAAGAGTTGATATTGAGCAGGCAAAAACTATGCTAAAATGGCTGGTGCAGACTTTGTGTGACAGCAAATTAGATGCACCTTTGTCATATCGTACTCGTTCAGGCTCTCATAGTGACTCCTTAACATCAGATTGCTATGTTATGGCTGCGTTTAGTCTCTGTGATGAGAATGAGCTTGTTTCTTTTGATGAAGCAGAGAATTCAGAAAATTGGATGGCTGCTATGCAATCTGAATATGATGTTATAATGAAGAATGGTACCTGGTCTTTATGTGACTTGCCTCCTAGCAAGAAGGCCATTGGCACTAAGTGGGTATACAAGCTGAAGCGTAAACCTGATGGTACAATTGACAGGTATAAGGATAGGATTGTTGCAAAGGGTTATGCGCAGGAAAGAGGCATTGATTTTGATGAGACCTTTGCACCTACATGCCGTATGACTACTGTTCAGAACATTTGTGCACTTGCAGCCCATCATGGTTGGAATGTACATCAGTTGGACATTAAAACAGTATTTCTGAATGGTGACTTGCATGAAGAAGTGTATGTTTTTCAGCCCCGTGGCTTTGTGCAAAAAGGGCATGAAAACCAGGTGTGCAGGTTAAAGAAGGCATTATATGGTTTAAAACAAGCACCACGTGCTTGGTATGAGAAGATACATGCCTATCTGGTTGCACATGGTTTTGAGAACAGTCCAACTGAAAGCACCTTATATGTGAAGCGTGCTAATGATGTGCCTCTGATCATTGTTGTCTATGTTGACGACATGCTGCTCACTGGTCCTATTGAGAAGCATATTGCTGATTTCAAGGCTGATTTGCATGCCTCATTTGAGATGTCTGATTTGGGGCATTTGTATCACTTTTTGGGCATTCAGTTTATGCAAGTTGATGGTGGAATGGCTTTGTGTCAAATGAAATATATTGACACATTATTGCAGTGTTTTGGCCTTGAAGACTGTAAGCCTATGAGTATAGGGCAGCCTTCATAGTGACTATTGAGTGTGTGTGGCTCAGATGCCTTATGGCTCATTTGGGTGTTGGTTAGTCTTTTGCCACCACCGTCTTCACTGATAGTGAGAGCACATTAGTAGTTGCGAGGAAGCATGTGTTCCATGCTTGCACTAAGCACATTGAGGTGCACTATCATTATGCAAGAAAGAGGTTTGTTGGAGAGATGAGTTTGGCATATATGCCCACACAAGAGAATACCACAGACCTTTTCACAAAGCCTCTATGGCAAAAGTGTGAGGCTTTTTGCAAAGCTTTGGGCTTACTTAATTTTGTGGATTGATTCCACATAGCTTGGCACTTCCTTATACATGAGTGCTTGCTACTCATGCACCGCATCACTCCTAGGGGAATTTGTTGACATATATAGGTAGTGACATGTGTGAACACACTAGGACCCTCGAGGAACTTTTTTCCCTCTTTAGGAGGTTTTTTTCCCCATCTTGTATATATGCCTATGACCCTAATAGGTTACTTATCTTTGTACATTCTCTTTGAAATACATTCAATATTGTGTGTTGTGCTCTAAGCTTCTTCTTCTTCCTTGTACTGTTCGCATGCTTTCAAAGACCTCAAACTATAACACTACCAATAACATATTGATAAGGAATTTTGCTCATGAATTCCTTTTCCTCATTTAATTTGGGGCAATCATCCTTTCTCAATTTCACATACATAGGTAAAGGTGTACTCAATGTCTTGCCACCCTACATATTGAACCTATGAAGTACCTTGGATATGTACTCACTTTGAGACAATTATATGCATCTTTTACTCCTATCACGGGTAATGTGCATGCCAAGAATATGTTTGGCATCCCCCAAATCCTTCATATGAAATGTCTTACTCAACTTCTTTTTTGAGCAATGAAAAGTCATTATAGGACCCCAACAATCAACATATTGTGGACATAAAGTATAAAGCATACCAAGCTTCCATATGAGCATCTCTTTCTGTAGAGACAATGATCCTTGTTGCTTCGAGAATAACCTTGAGACTTCATAAAATCATCAAATTTTGGGTACCATTGTATAGGGGACTGTTTAATTCCATATAAGCTCTTCTCTAGCTTACAAACTAGACTTTCTTTGCCAGGAACTACATAACCCTCTAGTTGTTCCATATAGATATCATCTATAAGATCTCCATGCAAGAAATTATTTTTCATAACATCCATTTGGACTAGCTTTAAGTCCTCCATTGCAATGAATCCAAACAACATGCAGATTGTAGTCATCTTGATTACAAGAGATAAGATTTCCTCGAAATCAATAAGTCTAAGCATCTGCTAATGTTTTTGGATTTCTCTTGAAATCCCGTTAAGGATAGGTGAATACAAGTTTCACCTTCCACAAACTTAAGTACTATTTATCATGGTTGCAGATTATATATTTGGGCTTCAAACATATATCCCTCCTTCTTACTTCCCTTTAGAGAATAATAACCTTGACGTGCTTTATTCGACCTCATGGTTTACAATCACCTTTCTCAAAGTCTCTTGTGATCTTGATGGGATCCTAGTTTCCATTGATTCTAGCATGACATGGAATTGCTTTATGAGAAACTTCCTCTTTGTGTAACATCTAAAATATGTTCTTTTATTTATAATCTACATACATGATTATATAATTCTTTAAAGGAATAGTACCAACTTTGATAAGGTTTGGTACCAACTCAATAAACATCTTCTAGAGGCAGCTCGACGACAAGATGTCCTATCATAATCATGAACTTCTTCTTGAATTTTTTGGGAATTCTCATGAATTATCGTGTCCTTGGGACTTCACAAGTTCATGTATATGTGTGTTAGGAGAGGTGGCTTTAATATTCATGGCTAATCAAAGCATAAGAGTTTTGAAGGTACTGTGGAATAAGAAAAATCTTTCCATTTCATCATTGTACCTAGCGAGCTTTAAGTTCCTTACATTAGGAGCTATTGCATCCCATAAAGAAAACCTTTCTTGGCTTTGAGATGAAAATGTCTTGAATGAATGAAGCCCTAAATTAACTTGGAAGTTCTTCTATGGGAGGGATTTTTCAAAGTTTCATGATGTCTTGGATACTTTTCACCATTCCTCTTGGTGAAAGCAAGATTTTCTCATATTTTCTTTCCTTAGATGTCTTTGATGACATCAACTTAGAGCCTTAAATCATGAATCTTTTTAAAAATATGTTGTGGTGCCATGCATCTTATGATGCCTCATCAAGGACTCCTTTGGCTCCATCTCTAAGTGTCAATTATATTTAGATTCAATATTGAATATGTCAGGTTCTTCTATACTAATGTATAGATGAAATTGAACTCATGTCAAAATGAAAAAGCTTTAACCCAAGAACTTTCCAAAGTCATCAAGTGACTTAGATCATTTGGTTTAGCTATTTCATGCATACATTGCTTCCTTGCCATCTATATGGCAAGGGAATCTCTACAACCTCTTCCAAACTTATCTATTTCTTATATTTACATCATTAATGAGCAAGACATACTCATCACTTAATGTAGAATCTTACATTAAGCATGGGTGTCACCTTAGGAAAGAATCTCTAGGTATATGACTTGCAATATTTAGCTAGCATACTTTTGCAAATACCTTAGATTTTCTTCTTCCTAAAGATCTTGATCCTATTCACAAAGTAGACCATCTAATGAAAATTTCTCACTTAATTATTTTCATCAAGTAAGAAAATAAAAAGTGAATCCTAAAATTTATGCATGTACCCACATGCAAATGCATGTATGGAATATATAATCCATGTAACCTAATTCTTCTTTTTGTGCACAAACATGTGCTTTCTTTTCAAGCATCCTCATGCCAATTCACATGTTGTCGTGCAATTGGAGCATTTCTAATAAAAAGGAGACTTGCTATGTGCACAAAGGAAAACTTATAGCTTGAATTTGTGCATTGAAACTATCGTGTGTCAAGAGAAAATGCACATAGAATCTTTCTTTTCAATGCATAAATGCATGCAAGTGGTTAAGGTTTGAGTCCTAATCCTTTGCAATAAGTGGAAATCTAGAGTTCTTGAACTACTAAAATGAAGAATTTGAGGGTGTCAAGAACCTCTCGAACTCTTACATGAAAAAAATGAAAACTCTTGACCTCATAAGAATGTAAAACTTAGAGAGAAAGACATTTGAAGTTTGAAGGCTGCTTCACATTAATTAAAAGAAAGGGAATAAAGAGAGTCTTGGTCTACTTCTCTCACAAATTTACTCGAGGAAAAATGTCTCTCTTTTGTAGAGATCATAATCGAGAGTGGCGAGAGAGAGAGTAGTCGAGATAGTGCATCCTCCCAAATGGCACAAATAATCATGTGGACACATATGGGGATTCATGCAAGCAACATGCCTACTTATAACCTAAATCATGGGTTTTCTAATTTGTGTAATAGGAGAGAGGCTCATAGAGACTCCTCCTAGCTAGCTATCCTCCCGAACCATTTCGTGGGAAGACGAAGATTGCATGGCTAGTAGTGTGAAAAATGTTCTTGGTAGGCGACCATGCTCATGCATTGGGTGGGCATGCCCATGGATCTTCTCCCTTAGATGGAGCTCTTACCATGTTGGGCGTTGGTCTTTGACAAACCTTGTGTAAAGGTAAAAAATAGGTGAAGAAGGCTCACAATTGTGGCAACATCTAGATGAAAAAATGAAGCTCTCGACTCCCAAGAAGTGGAAGTGCCTCTAAATAACATTGTTGTGTCCACACAACAATAAATAATCTAAATACCTAGCCTAGGGAATAATCTAGCTACTCAAGAGCATAACTTCTAAACCCAGAAAGGGAGAGAGATGTATGTATCCACCCAACCAACTCCACTGATACATATACCTCTAGGCCAAGGAGGGAAATGTGAGGAGAGCTTGGCAAGTGTCCCCCCCTCACACAGATGCTAACCCAAAGGATTCTAGCCTTGTATTATACATACAAATCTCAAGGCTTGAGAGGCATCCCTAAGGTTTAAATACCATACCCTTAGGAAATATCAATCCTAAGGGTCAAAACCCTTTGATTGGGGGTAAATAAATCCAACTAGCTCAAGGGTTCAAACCATAATCTTGGAGACACTTTTCCAAGAGTTTCTCAATAGACTCAAAGGGTTCTCCAAGCGAGTTTGGACCCTAAAAACCCATGTCTTTTGCCACTTGGACCCATAATTATACAATAGAAGGGGTGGTGATGAAATGATAACTTAAATAGATGCACCCAAAACCTTTAAGCATGACCACAAGGAAAAAAAAAGGAAGAATAGTTTCAAGGAGAGAACTAAAGGACATGAGAAGCTAGTGTCAATATTTAGTGCAGTCCTTGGTCAAAAGTAAGTTATGTATTATGTGCCAACAAACAAGCACTTCTTTGACATCAGTCTTTTTAGTCTAAGCTAGAATCCATAGTATTATATTTAGGTAATGTATGTGCCTAGAGGAACAAGGGAGAAGTTCTAGAGTTCATAACTCGGGGATAGTGTTGAGTCTGATGAGTTGGTGTAGCTCCCAAGTAATGTAGATCCCTTCTTTACACCATGGAGAGAGAGAGGGAGAGGGGGAGAGAGAGAGAGAGAGAGAGAGAGAGAGAGATCACATACGTAGATAGAGATAAGGTGAAGCTCTCTTGTATGCACAAATTTGAAAGTGAAGTGTGCCTGTAATTTCTATTAAAAAGATGTTCTTTTGAACAACTTTAGGTGGATCCTTGACCAATCAAAAAAGAGATGAGAGGATATGATTTCCTCTTTGTTGGAGGAAGTTTACACAAGCTTATATTCATATCGAGTTCAGTGCTTGCTTGATTATACAAATAGCTCTTTAGGGACTATCTTTTCCCATGTACAAAGAGGGTGGTACAATGTATTGAGATCCTTCCCTCAACAAACTCATGGGCGATACAAATCCTTCCCTATACAAATGAGGATGGTACAAAGGGGATATTTATAACACATCTTCATAGGTGAAATTTACTTGAGATTCTTCTTCATTTTTTCATTTGCTATGTTGATGTTGCTTGGCCTTTTGTTGAAAGCTTCCTTTTTGTTTTTGCCATTGTTATTGTTGTTGTTGTTGTTCCAAAGTCAACAATGATTTGTAGCATGATTGGTCTTGCCACATGCTTTGCAAGGGTTATCTTGAAAGCAATCTTTTGATGAATGGTTTATATTACAATGAACACATTTTGTAGCTCTTACAAACAAGGCATTTGTAGTGAATTCACAATGAGTTTCTAGCTTATTTTCATTTTGTTCTATGGAATTTATGGCATCATATAACATAGAAATAGGATCCTTGTCTTTAAGAACAATTTAATTTGTCCAACCGTATCATCATGCATGGCTTTGAGTAGGATTGTTACTTGATCCTCGTTTTGAATGGGACATTTTACATAGGCTAATTAGGTACAAATACTCTTTATCTTGTTTACAAGAGTAGGTATATCTTCTCCTTAAGACATGACAAGAGAATAAAGCTTCATTTAAAGTGGGAGTTTGGAGTTTTTTCTAGAAATAGCTCCAAAGTTTTGATGTAGAGTAGTATGTGATTGATTTGAGGTAGTGAAATCATCCCATAAATATACAAAGTTATCATATATGGAGGTGAGTAGAATTCCAGGTAGCCCTCTTCTATGTTCAAGTGTTTCATTTGGTGCTAGTGGTTTCGTTGGTTCATGAGATGACCCTTGATTTTGGTTTTCCATGTGTGGAAACCTTGGTGATTAAATTTATCTAAAGTTGTTTCACTCATATTGGAGAGGGCTTACCAAGGTGACTATTGGAGTTAGACGTCTGCGGAAGCACGCGAACAACACAAGGAAGAAGAAGAAGCTTGGAGCACAACACACACGAATGAATGTATATTACTAGAGAATGTACAAAGATAAGTAGCCCATTACGGCAATAGGCGTATATACAAGCTGGGGGAAAAAAACCTCCTAAAGAGGGAAAAAAGTGCCCCCGGCAGTCCTAGAGTGTTCACACACATCACTACCTAAATATATCAACAAATCCCCCCTGGGAGTGATGCGGTAAACAAGGAGCTGGCACTCATGTATAAGGAAGTGCCAAGCTATGTGGATATCACTCCACAAAAGGAAGTAAGCCCAAAGCTTTGCGGAAAGCTTCAAACTTCTCCCTAGGCAGAGCCTTCGTGAAAAGGTCTGCAATGTTCTCCTACGTGGGCACATATGCCAAGCTGATCTCCCCAGCAGAGAACCTCTCCCTGACATAGTGATAATGCACCTCAATGTCCTTAGTGCGAGCATGGAACACAGGGTTTCTCGCAACTGCCAATGCGCTCTGATTGTCAGTGAAGATGGTGGTGGCAGAAGACTGGCCAACACCCAAATCAGCCATAAGGCGTCTGAGCCACACACACTCAACAGTCGCTGTGAAAGCTTCCCTATACTCAACCTCACAATTGGAAGTGGCCACAGTAGGTTGCTTCTTGCTCAACCAAGATATACATGAGCTACCAAGCATGAAGCAAAAACCATTGGTGGACACACGAGTGTCATAGCAACTAGCCCAATCTGAGTAAGAAAAAGCATGCAAATCTGGCGATAGTGATCCCCCCTTGGGATAAAACAACCCAAGTAGCCGAGTACCACTCAAGTAGCGAAAGATGCGCTTAACCGCCTTCCAATGCGTGACTCTTGGGCAATGCATAAACCTGCTCATCTGTGAGACAACAAAATGAATATCTGGCCGAGTAATGCATCAGTAAATCAAGCATCCAACAGCCTTCTGATAGAGAACAACATCAAATGCATCTCCAGCATCATGAAGACTCAATCGTAAACCTGTCTCCATAGGAGTGGCAATAGGCTTACAGTCTTCAAGGCCAAAACGCTGCAATAATGTGTCAATATATTTCGTTTGACACAAAGCCATTCCACCATCAACTTGCATAAACTGAATGCCTAAATAGTGATGCAAATGCCCCAAATCAGACATCTCAAATGAGGCATGCAAATCACCCTTAAAATCAGCAATATGCTTCTCAATAGGACCAGTGAGCAGCATGTCGTCTACATAGACAACAATGATCAGAAGCACATCATTAGCACGCTTAACATATAAGGTGCTTTCAGTTGGACTGTTCTCAAAACCATGTGCAATCAGATATAATTTGCAGGATGCTAAAGTCTCAAGTACTCCTATGGAAGTCAACCTAAAGCTTAGTGCTCATGAAGGTGATGAACTCCAAGACATTACACGATACCAAAGTATGGTAGGTAGTCTGAATTATGCTACCTTAACTAGAATTGACATAGCATATGGTGTGAGTGTGCTAAGCCAATTCATGCACAAACCAAGGGTACCTCACCTAGAGGCAGCAAAGAAGATCTTGAAGTATCTAAAAGGAACTCAGAATCATGGTTTGTACTTTCCTTATACATCAGATATTGACATTAAAGTATATTCAGATGCAGATTGGGCAGGATGCAAGGATGATAGGAGGAGCACATCAGGATACATATGTTTTGCAGGTGATAAACCTATTTCTTGGTCAGCCAAGAAACAACCTACAGTAGCTTTGTCATCTACTGAAGCAGAGTATAGAGGGCTAGCCAATGCCACTCAAGAAGCTATTTGGTTGAAGCTTGTGTATACAGAGTTAGGCCTATACACAAGGCCTCCAATTATATTTGGAGATAACACAAGTTCAGTTCACCTTGCAGCTAATCCAATATATCATGCTAGGACAAAACACATAGAGGTTCATTACCACTATGTGAGAGAAAAGTTGCTAAGCAAAGACATTCAATTGACTTATGTGTCCACTAATATGCAATGTGCAGATTTACTTACTAAAGCTTTGGATGGAAGTAAGTTATGCAGATTCAAATCCATGATTGGATTGCAGGATGTGGTTGAAGATTGAAGATGAAGACTTAAGCCAAAATGTTTAGCTTGAGAGGGAGTTGTTGGTGCAAGTCAAGCCTTCACATTTGGCTTGGACATCTACTTTGAAGACTCTACATGAAGCAAAGACCATAGGAACTTATGCCTATGATTTCTTACCATTTTATCTCTTGTAAAAGTCTTAGTGACTTGGCATTTTATGTAATCACACCTAATTGATAGGAAGTCGTGGAAAAGGTTGTTGATTAATTGAGAGAATATCTCAATCAACTTTTTAGGTGAAAGATTCTAGGAGATTGATTTGGAATCAAATTCAAATCATCACTCAATTCCTATAAAAACCTACAAGGAAAAAGTCGTGGGTGTTCTTCACTCATCCCGAGGCATTTCTGTATCAATCATTGAGTGTGTGAGGTCTAATCCATAGCCTACACCTCTGAGTATCATTGGGATATGTGTATCATGCCAAAGGGAATGTACATTTACATGATCTAATACAAATACTTACATTCATCTACTCTGTGATTCCCTGAGTATACTATTCCAAGTCTGTCAACTTCAACAAGGCATATCTCAGGATCTACTCAACCAAATCAAGTGGTTCAAGGCTTGTTGGAACCAGCTCAAAGCACTCTACAAGAATACAAAGTTTGAAGAAGTTTGGTTCAGCCATTTTCGAGAAATCGCCTTCGAAGCAGTCTCTAGTATTTGCCTGCACATCTCCTAAAAAGTCGGGAGTGAACATAAACTTGCTAAAGTTATTTCTCTGTGCATAGTTTATCAATTTGAATGATTCCACTTGCAAATGGTAGCTTGTTAAGCTAATTGAATAACTCTAAGAGGAATTTTTCCAATTGTAAGTGTGCTGGTCATACTGAGTGAAAGACTGAGCAGGTGTCAATACCAAAATAGCAAGTTTTCTTGGATTTGTGAAGTGCAAAGTTATCTGTTTTGAATTGATCATTACACATATCATTTGCAAAGTACATATATGCTTTCTTGGTATCATTTGGAAGCTAAGCAAGTGTATTAACCATTCCTGGAGTCAAAGGAGGGCTGATGTGAAGCAGGTTAGCAGCACCTACTCAATCTCTGAGTGCATCCAACCATCCTCTCCCAACAGTGGTATCAGAGCAAATAAGGTAACATGGGAGATGGTTTTCCTTCATTCATTGACAAATTGGACAGGAACAATTACCAAGCTTGGTCTCTGAGGATGAAGACCTATCTACAAGGAAGAAGCTTATTTGGATTCATATCAGGAGATGAGGAATTGCCCTCATTCAAAGCTAGAGGCCTACCCACCAAGGAAGAGCAAGAGAGGCTCAACACATGGTGTGCAAAAGATGCATTGGCAAGGTCATATCTTCTTAACTCTATATCTGATTTCCTTTTACCTCACATAAGGAATTGCAAGACTTCCCAAGAAACTTGGGAAACCTTGTCAACATATTTTTCATCAAGTACAAGGGCCAGAAAAGAATCAACTATGGATTGAATTCACTACTCTTAGGAAGCAATCAAAGCAATCAGTTTCAGACTTTGTCACTAGGGTCAAAGACATTGCAGACCAGCTTGCAAGTATTGGAGAGGAGATTGAAGAGGAACAAATAGTAAGGCAGGTAATCAATGGACTAAAGGCTGATGACAAATGGGAGAGCTTTACCACAACAATGGACCTATACATGGACATACATGCTCCTGATCTAACAACTCTGATTGGTCAACTCTTCACACATGAAGCAAAGCTTACAAGGAATGGAGAGCAATCAAAAGGTAACAACCCCTCTGCTTTATACACTGATAAGAAGATTAAGGATAAAGGTAAAGGGAAGAAGCAAGAAGAAGAAGGCTCTACCTCTCAAGCTAACTATGCAGGGAGAGGTAGATCTTCAAGAGGTAGAGGCAGAGGAGGTAAGTCAGGTAGGGGTAAACACTACAACTCATCACCATGCAACATTTGTGGATTGTCTAACCATACCACAGATGAGTGCTACAGAAACTATAAGAATCAGAGAGGAAGAGGCTATCAAAGAGGTGGATACTCTCAAGGTAGAGGCAGGTTCAACCAACACCAAGGCTACAATGGATACAACAATCAGTACAACAACAATTACAACCACAACCACAATAGTAACTACCAAGGTGGATTCAGAAATAGAAGGGATTACAACAACTACACAGAGGAGCAAGATGACTCCCTATTGATCATGAATATGACCTCCAAGGCAGGTACAAATGATGATCATTTATTTTATATTGATTCAGGGTGTTCTAACCATGTAGCTGGTAATGTGGCACTACTCTCTGATTTGGAAGAACCCAAAGGCAAACATCAAGTGCAGACAGGTGATGATACTAAGCATTCTGTTGTAAAGATTGGTAATGTAAAGACTAGTGATGGTAATCAGAACTTATTGAGCAGAGTACTTTATGTCCCAACAATCACCAAGAACTTAATGAGTGTAGGTCAGATTGTGGAAAAAGGTTTACAGGTCAGGTTCAATCAACATGGAGCATATGTGGAGGACCCAAGACATGGATTTAGAAGGATAGCCAAGGGAGAAAAAACAGGTAGATTATTTACCTTTGAACTAGAAGACACCAAAAATATTGCTTTATACAATTACAAGGATCAAACACTTTCAGAATTAGAAATATGGCACAAGAGGTTAGGTCACATAGGTGAAAGGACCTTAAAGCAAATGTGCAAGGATCAATGTGTGCTTGGGATACCTAATGTATCCAAGCAACACATGATATACAAGTGTGGAGCTTGTCAGTTTGGTAAGTCACACAGATTGCCCTATTCAAAGAAAGGTTTTATGCATGAAGATTATCTGGAATTGGTACATACAGATGTTTGGGGACCTAGCAAGGAACCCTCCATTTCAGGATCAAGGTATTATGTGTCCTTCATTGATGATTATAGCAGATGGACTGTGTTATACTTTATGAAGCACAAGGATGAGGTATTTAATTGTTTCAAAAGATATCTTGCACTAGTTGAAAATCAAACAGGAAGGAACTTGAAGAGGCTAAGGTCAGATGGAGGAGGTGAATACTTCTCCAATGAGTTTGAAGACTTCTTGCAGGAAAGAGGCATCAAGAGGGAGATAACTACAAGGTACTCACTTGAACAAAATGGGGTAGTTGAAAGAAGGAATAGGCTCATTGTTGAAACGCTAGATCTATGCTTAATGAAAAGAAATTGCCAAATTATCTTTGGGCAGAGAGTGTATCTACTCCCACATATCTCATTAACAGGTTGCCATCAAAGTCACTTGATAGAATGACACCTTATGAAGCTTGGCATGGTAAGAGACCATCATTGGATCATTGCAAAATATTTGGTTGTATTGCATATGTGCATATTCCCTCACAGGTAAGGGGAAAGCTAGACCCTAAAGCTGAAAAATGTATCTTCATTGGTTATGACTTGAACTAGAAAGGGTACAGATTCTACAACCCCTCAAAAAAAGGCTTCAAGGTAAGCAGAGATGTCATCTTTGATGAGAATGACTCATGGTATGAGAATGAATGCAGGAACGTTAGTCTACCTTATGACATGGAAGAAGACTTCCCAAAGCTCACCAAGGAGGAACCAATCCAGAAAGAAGACTCAAGCTCAGATGATGATGACACAATCAACCTTGAGGAATTCAAGGCATGGAAGTCCAAAGGAAAGATGAAAATGAAGAAGCTAGAGGATATACCAGAATCCTCAACTCAAGCAATGAGGAGATCTCAGAGAGAAAGTAAGAAGCCTATCAGATATGGGTATGACACTTCTCTTGTAACTAAGCATTATGTATATCTTGCAAAGGATTTGTTGAATGAAGAACCAGGTTCATATGAGGAGGCAATCACAAAAACAGAATGGAAAGAAGCTATGGATGAAGAAATAGAGGCTCTCAAGGAGAGTGACACATGGGACTTGGTACCCAAGAAGGACTCTATGAAGGTGATAGGATCCAGATGGATCTACAAACTCAAGAGGAACTCAGATGGTACAATCAACAGGTACAAAGCTAGGTTGGTAGCCAAGGGCTTTGCACAAACCCAAGGCATTGATTATGAGGAGACATTTTCACCTGTGGCCAAGATGCCAACAATCAGAATTTTGGTGAGTGTAGCTGCATCCAAGAATTGGAACATGTACCAATTAGATGTCAAGAATGCTTTCTTGAATGGATGGATATCTGAAGAAGTCTACATGTCACAACCACCTGGCTATGAAGATCCCAAGAAGGTAAACTATGTTTGTAAATTGAAGAAGGCTCTATATGGTTTGAAGCAGGCACCTAGAGCATGGAATTACAGGTTGACAACTTATCTCCAAGACCAAGGATTTATAATGAGCAAGGCAGATACATCATTGTTTATCAAAAGGAACAATTCAGAGGTAATTTATCTCTGTGTTTATGTTGATGACATCATCATTACAGGCAATGATGTCAGTGGGATTAGACACATCAAAGGACAGATGATGAAGGAATTCAAGATCAATGATCTTGGATTATTAAAGTACTTCTTAGGTCTTGAATTGATTTATACAAACTCAGGTATCTTTATTACTCAGAAGAAGTATATTCAAGACATGTTGAAAAAGTTTAATTTGCAGGATGCTAAAGTCTCAAGTACTCCTATGGAAGTCAACCTAAAGCTTAGTGCTCATGAAGGTGATGAACTCCAAGACATTACACGATACCAAAGTATGGTAGGTAGTCTGAATTATGCTACCTTAACCAGAATTGACATAGCATATGGTGTGAGTGTGCTAAGCCAATTCATGCACAAACCAAGGGTACCTCACCTAGAGGCAGCAAAGAAGATCTTGAAGTATCTAAAAGGAACTCAGAATCATGGTTTGTACTTTCCTTATACATCAGATATTGACATTAAAGTATATTCAGATGCAGATTGGGCAGGATGCAAGGATGATAGGAGGAGCACATCAGGATACATATGTTTTGCAGGTGATAAACCTATTTCTTGGTCAGCCAAGAAACAACCTACAGTAGCTTTGTCATCTACTGAAGCAGAGTATAGAGGGCTAGCCAATGCCACTCAAGAAGCTATTTGGTTGAAGCTTGTGTATACAGAGTTAGGCCTATACACAAGGCCTCCAATTATATTTGGAGATAACACAAGTTCAGTTCACCTTGCAGCTAATCCAATATATCATGCTAGGACAAAACACATAGAGGTTCATTACCACTATGTGAGAGAAAAGTTGCTAAGCAAAGACATTCAATTGACTTATGTGTCCACTAATATGCAATGTGCAGATTTACTTACTAAAGCTTTGGATGGAAGTAAGTTATGCAGATTCAAATCCATGATTGGATTGCAGGATGTGGTTGAAGATTGAAGATGAAGACTTAAGCCAAAATGTTTAGCTTGAGAGGGAGTTGTTGGTGCAAGTCAAGCCTTCACATTTGGCTTGGACATCTACTTTGAAGACTCTACATGAAGCAAAGACCATAGGAACTTATGCCTATGATTTCTTACCATTTTATCTCTTGTAAAAGTCTTAGTGACTTGGCATTTTATGTAATCACACCTAATTGATAGGAAGTCGTGGAAAAGGTTGTTGATTAATTGAGAGAATATCTCAATCAACTTTTTAGGTGAAAGATTCTAGGAGATTGATTTGGAATCAAATTCAAATCATCACTCAATTCCTATAAAAACCTACAAGGAAAAAGTCGTGGGTGTTCTTCACTCATCCCGAGGCATTTCTGTATCAATCATTGAGTGTGTGAGGTCTAATCCATAGCCTACACCTCTGAGTATCATTGGGATATGTGTATCATGCCAAAGGGAATGTACATTTACATGATCTAATACAAATACTTACATTCATCTACTCTGTGATTCCCTGAGTATACTATTCCAAGTCTGTCAACTTCAACAAGGCATATCTCAGGATCTACTCAACCAAATCAAGTGATTCAAGGCTGGAACCAGCTCAAAGCACTCTACAAGACTACATAGTTTGAAGAAGTTTGGTTCAGCCATTTTTGAGAAATCGCCTTCGAAGCAGTCTCTAGTATTTGCCTGCACATCTCCTAAAAAGTCGGGAGTGACCATAAACTTGCTAAAGTTATTTCTCTGTGGATAGTTTATCAATTTGAATGATTCCACTTGCAAATGGTAGCTTGTTAAGCTAATTGAATAACTCTAAGAGGAATTTTTCCAATTGTAAGTGTGCTGGTCATACTGAGTGAAAGACTGAGCAGGTGTCAATACCAAAATAGCAAGTTTTCTTGGATTTGTGAAGTGCAAAGTTATCTATTTTGATTTGATCATTACACATATCATTTGCAAAGTACATATATGCTTTCTTGGTATCATTTGGAAGCTAAGCAAGTGTATTAACCATTCCTGGAGTCAAAGGAGGGCTGGTGTGAAGCAGGTTAGCAGCACCTACTCAATCTCTGAGTGCATCCAACCATCCTCTCCCAACAGTGGTATCAGAGCAAATAAGGTAACATGGGAGATGGTTTTCCTTCGTTCATTGACAAATTGGACAGGAACAATTACCAAGCTTGGTCTCTGAGGATGAAGACCTATCTACAAGGAAGAAGCTTATTTGGATTCATATCAGGAGATGAGGAATTGCCCTCATTCAAAGCTAGAGGCCTACCCACCAAGGAAGAGCAAGAGAGGCTCAACACATGGTGTGCAAAAGATGCATTGGCAAGGTCATATCTTCTTAACTCTATATCTGATTTCCTTTTACCTCACATAAGGAATTGCAAGACTTCCCAAGAAACTTGGGAAACCTTGTCAACATATTTTTCATCAAGTACAAGGGCCAGAAAAGAATCAACTATGGATTGAATTCACTACTCTTAGGAAGCAATCAAAGCAATCAGTTTCAGACTTTGTCACTAGGGTCAAAGACATTGCAGACCAGCTTGCAAGTATTGGAGAGGAGATTGAAGAGGAACAAATAGTAAGGCAGGTAATCAATGGACTAAAGGCTGATGACAAATGGGAGAGCTTTACCACAACAATGGACCTATACATGGACATACATGCTCCTGATCTAACAACTCTGATTGGTCAACTCTTCACACATGAAGCAAAGCTTACAAGGAATGGAGAGCAATCAAAAGGTAACAACCCCTCTGCTTTATACACTGATAAGAAGATTAAGGATAAAGGTAAAGGGAAGAAGCAAGAAGAAGAAGGCTCTACCTCTCAAGCTAACTATGCAGGGAGAGGTAGATCTTCAAGAGGTAGAGGCAGAGGAGGTAAGTCAGGTAGGGGTAAACACTACAACTCATCACCATGCAACATTTGTGGATTGTCTAACCATACCACAGATGAGTGCTACAGAAACTATAAGAATCAGAGAGGAAGAGGCTATCAAAGAGGTGGATACTCTCAAGGTAGAGGCAGGTTCAACCAACACCAAGGCTACAATGGATACAACAATCAGTACAACAACAATTACAACCACAACCACAATAGTAACTACCAAGGTGGATTCAGAAATAGAAGGGATTACAACAACTACACAGAGGAGCAAGATGACTCCCTATTGATCATGAATATGACCTCCAAGGCAGGTACAAATGATGATCATTTATTTTATATTGATTCAGGGTGTTCTAACCATGTAGCTGGTAATGTGGCACTACTCTCTGATTTGGAAGAACCCAAAGGCAAACATCAAGTGCAGACAGGTGATGATACTAAGCATTCTGTTGTAAAGATTGGTAATGTAAAGACTAGTGATGGTAATCAGAACTTATTGAGCAGAGTACTTTATGTCCCAACAATCACCAAGAACTTAATGAGTGTAGGTCAGATTGTGGAAAAAGGTTTACAGGTCAGGTTCAATCAACATGGAGCATATGTGGAGGACCCAAGACATGGATTTAGAAGGATAGCCAAGGGAGAAAAAACAGGTAGATTATTTACCTTTGAACTAGAAGACACCAAAAATATTGCTTTATACAATTACAAGGATCAAACACTTTCAGAATTAGAAATATGGCACAAGAGGTTAGGTCACATAGGTGAAAGGACCTTAAAGCAAATGTGCAAGGATCAATGTGTGCTTGGGATACCTAATGTATCCAAGCAACACATGATATACAAGTGTGGAGCTTGTCAGTTTGGTAAGTCACACAGATTGCCCTATTCAAAGAAAGGTTTTATGCATGAAGATTATCTGGAATTGGTACATACAGATGTTTGGGGACCTAGCAAGGAACCCTCCATTTCAGGATCAAGGTATTATGTGTCCTTCATTGATGATTATAGCAGATGGACTGTGTTATACTTTATGAAGCACAAGGATGAGGTATTTAATTGTTTCAAAAGATATCTTGCACTAGTTGAAAATCAAACAGGAAGGAACTTGAAGAGGCTAAGGTCAGATGGAGGAGGTGAATACTTCTCCAATGAGTTTGAAGACTTCTTGCAGGAAAGAGGCATCAAGAGGGAGATAACTACAAGGTACTCACCTGAACAAAATGGGGTAGCTGAAAGAAGGAATAGGCTCATTGTTGAAACACTAGATCTATGCTTAATGAAAAGAAATTGCCAAATTATCTTTGGGCAGAGAGTGTATCTACTGCCACATATCTCATTAACAGGTTGCCATCAAAGTCACTTGATGGAATGACACCTTATGAAGCTTGGCATGGTAAGAGACCATCATTGGATCATTGCAAAATATTTGGTTGTATTGCATATGTGCATATTCCCTCACAGGTAAGGGGAAAGCTAGACCCTAAAGCTGAAAAATGTATCTTCATTGGTTATGACTTGAACCAGAGAGGGTACAGATTCTACAACCCCTCAAACAAAGGCTTCAAGGTAAGCAGAGATGTCATCTTTGATGAGAATGACTCCTGGTATGAGAATGAATGCAAGAAGGTTAGTCTACCTTATGACATGGAAGAAGACTTCCCAAAGCTCACCAAGGAGGAACCAATCCAGAAAGAAGACTCAAGCTCAGATGATGATGACACAATCAACCTTGAGGAATTCAAGGCATGGAAGTCCAAAGGAAAGATGAAAATGAAGAAGCTAGAGGATATACCGGAATCCTCAACTCAAGCAATGAGGAGATCTCAGAGAGAAAGTAAGAAGCCTATCAGATATGGGTATGACACTTCTCTTGTAACTAAGCATTCTGTATATCTTGCAAAGGATTTGTTGAATGAAGAACCAGGTTCATATGAGGAGGCAATCACAAAAACAGAATGGAAAGAATCTATGGATGAAGAAATAGAGGCTCTCAAGGAGAGTGACACATGGGACTTGGTACCCAAGAAGGACTCTATGAAGGTGATAGGATCCAGATGGATCTACAAACTCAAGAGGAACTCAGATGGTACAATCAACAGGTACAAAGCTAGGTTGGTAGCCAAGGGCTTTGCACAAACCCAAGGCATTGATTATGAGGAGACATTTTCACATGTGGCCAAGATGCCAACAATCAGAATTTTGGTGAGTGTAGCTGCATCCAAGAATTGGAACATGTACCAATTAGATGTCAAGAATGCTTTCTTGAATGGATGGATATCTGAAGAAGTCTACATGTCACAACCACCTGGCTATGAAGATCCCAAGAAGGTAAACTATGTTTGTAAATTGAAGAAGGCTCTATATGGTTTGAAGCAGGCACCTAGAGCATGGAATTACAGGTTGACAACTTATCTCCAAGACCAAGGATTTATAATGAGCAAGGCAGATACATCATTGTTTATCAAAAGGAACAATTCAGAGGTAATTTATCTCTGTGTTTATGTTGATGACATCATCATTACAGGCAATGATGTCAGTGGGATTAGACACATCAAAGGACAGATGATGAAGGAATTCAAGATCAATGATCTTGGATTATTAAAGTACTTCTTAGGTCTTGAATTGATTTATACAAACTCAGGTATCTTTATTACTCAGAAGAAGTATATTCAAGACATGTTGAAAAAGTTTAATTTGCAGGATGCTAAAGTCTCAAGTACTCCTATGGAAGTCAACCTAAAGCTTAGTGCTCATGAAGGTGATGAACTCCAAGACATTACACGATACCAAAGTATGGTAGGTAGTCTAAATTATGCTACCTTAACCAGAATTGACATAGCATATGGTGTGAGTGTGCTAAGCCAATTCATGCACAAACCAAGGGTACCTCACCTAGAGGCAGCAAAGAAGATCTTGAAGTATCTAAAAGGAACTCAGAATCATGGTTTGTACTTTCCTTATACATCAGATATTGACATTAAAGTATATTCAGATGCAGATTGGGCAGGATGCAAGGATGATAGGAGGAGCACATCAGGATACATATGTTTTGTAGGTGATAAACCTATTTCTTGGTCAGCCAAGAAACAACCTACAGTAGCTTTGTCATCTACTGAAGCAGAGTATAGAGGGCTAGCCAATGCCACTCAAGAAGCTATTTGGTTGAAGCTTGTGTATACAGAGTTAGGCCTATACACAAGGCCTCCAATTATATTTGGAGATAACACAAGTTCAGTTCACCTTGCAGCTAATCCAATATATCATGCTAGGACAAAACACATAGAGGTTCATTACCACTATGTGAGAGAAAATTTGCTAAGCAAAGACATTCAATTGACTTATGTGTCCACTAATATGCAATGTGCAGATTTACTTACTAAAGCTTTGGATGGAAGTAAGTTATGCAGATTCAAATCCATGATTGGATTGCAGGATGTGGTTGAAGATTGAAGATGAAGACTTAAGCCAAAATGTTTAGCTTGAGAGGGAGTTGTTGGTGCAAGTCAAGCCTTCACATTTGGCTTGGACATCTACTTTGAAGACTCTACATGAAGCAAAGACCATAGGAACTTATGCCTATGATTTCTTACCATTTTATCTCTTGTAAAAGTCTTAGTGACTTGGCATTTTATGTAATCACACCTAATTGATAGGAAGTCGTGGAAAAGGTTGTTGATTAATTGAGAGAATATCTCAATCAACTTTTTAGGTGAAAGATTCTAGGAGATTGATTTGGAATCAAATTCAAATCATCACTCAATTCCTATAAAAACCTACAAGGAAAAAGTCGTGGGTGTTCTTCACTCATCCCGAGGCATTTCTGTATCAATCATTGAGTGTGTGAGGTCTAATCCATAGCCTACACCTCTGAGTATCATTGGGATATGTGTATCATGCCAAAGGGAATGTACATTTACATGATCTAATACAAATACTTACATTCATCTACTCTGTGATTCCCTGAGTATACTATTCCAAGTCTGTCAACTGCAACAAGGCATATCTCAGGATCTACTCAACCAAATCAAGTGGTTCAAGGCTTGTTGGAACCAGCTCAAAGCACTCTACAAGAATACAAAGTTTGAAGAAGTTTGGTTCAGCCATTTTCGAGAAATCGCCTTCGAAGCAGTCTCTAGTATTTGCCTGCACATCTCCTAAAAAGTCGGGAGTGACCATAAACTTGCTTAAGTTATTTCTCTGTGCATAGTTTATCAATTTGAATGATTCCACTTGCAAATGGTAGCTTGTTAAGCTAATTGAATAACTCTAAGAGGAATTTTTCCAATTGTAAGTGTGCTGGTCATACTGAGTGAAAGACTGAGCAGGTGTCAATACCAAAATAGCAAGTTTTCTTGGATTTGTGAAGTGCAAAGTTATCTGTTTTGAATTGATCATTACACATATCATTTGCAAAGTACATATATGCTTTCTTGGTATCATTTGGAAGCTAAGCAAGTGTATTAACCATTCCTGGAGTCAAAGGAGGGCTGGTGTGAAGCAGGTTAGCAGCACCTACTCAATCTCTGAGTGCATCCAACCATCCTCTCCCAACAGTGGTATCAGAGCAAATAAGGTAACATGGGAGATGGTTTTCCTTCATTCATTGACAAATTGGACAGGAACAATTACCAAGCTTGGTCTCTGAGGATGAAGACCTATCTACAAGGAAGAAGCTTATTTGGATTCATATCAGGAGATGAGGAATTGCCCTCATTCAAAGCTAGAGGCCTACCCACCAAGGAAGAGCAAGAGAGGCTCAACACATGGTGTGCAAAAGATGCATTGGCAAGGTCATATCTTCTTAACTCTATATCTGATTTCCTTTTACCTCACATAAGGAATTGCAAGACTTCCCAAGAAACTTGGGAAACCTTGTCAACATATTTTTCATCAAGTACAAGGGCCAGAAAGAATCAACTATGGATTGAATTCACTACTCTTAGGAAGCAATCAAAGCAATCAGTTTCAGACTTTGTCACTAGGGTCAAAGACATTGCAGACCAGCTTGCAAGTATTGGAGAGGAGATTGAAGAGGAACAAATAGTAAGGCAGGTAATCAATGGACTAAAGGCTGATGACAAATGGGAGAGCTTTACCACAACAATGGACCTATACATGGACATACATGCTCCTGATCTAACAACTCTGATTGGTCAACTCTTCACACATGAAGCAAAGCTTACAAGGAATGGAGAGCAATCAAAAGGTAACAACCCCTCTGCTTTATACACTGATAAGAAGATTAAGGATAAAGGTAAAGGGAAGAAGCAAGAAGAAGAAGGCTCTACCTCTCAAGCTAACTATGCAGGGAGAGGTAGATCTTCAAGAGGTAGAGGCAGAGGAGGTAAGTCAGGTAGGGGTAAACACTACAACTCATCACCATGCAACATTTGTGGATTGTCTAACCATACCACAGATGAGTGCTACAGAAACTATAAGAATCAGAGAGGAAGAGGCTATCAAAGAGGTGGATACTCTCAAGGTAGAGGCAGGTTCAACCAACACCAAGGCTACAATGGATACAACAATCAGTACAACAACAATTACAACCACAACCACAATAGTAACTACCAAGGTGGATTCAGAAATAGAAGGGATTACAACAACTACACAGAGGAGCAAGATGACTCCCTATTGATCATGAATATGACCTCCAAGGCAGGTACAAATGATGATCATTTATTTTATATTGATTCAGGGTGTTCTAACCATGTAGCTGGTAATGTGGCACTACTCTCTGATTTGGAAGAACCCAAAGGCAAACATCAAGTGCAGACAGGTGATGATACTAAGCATTCTATTGTAAAGATTGGTAATGTAAAGACTAGTGATGGTAATCAAAACTTATTGAGCAGAGTACTTTATGTCCCAACAATCACCAAGAACTTAATGAGTGTAGGTCAGATTGTGGAAAAAGGTTTACAGGTCAGGTTCAATCAACATGGAGCATATGTGGAGGACCCAAGACATGGATTTAGAAGGATAGCCAAGGGAGAAAAAACAGGTAGATTATTTACCTTTGAACTAGAAGACACAAAAAATATTGCTTTATACAATTACAAGGATCAAACACTTTCAGAATTAGAAATATGGCACAAGAGGTTAGGTCACATAGGTGAAAGGACCTTAAAGCAAATGTGCAAGGATCAATGTGTGCTTGGGATACCTAATGTATCCAAGCAACACATGATATACAAGTGTGGAGCTTGTCAGTTTGGTAAGTCACACAGATTGCCCTATTCAAAGAAAGGTTTTATGCATGAAGATTATCTGGAATTGGTACATACAGATGTTTGGGGACCTAGCAAGGAACCCTCCATTTCAGGATCAAGGTATTATGTGTCCTTCATTGATGATTATAGCAGATGGACTGTGTTATACTTTATGAAGCACAAGGATGAGGTATTTAATTGTTTCAAAAGATATCTTGCACTAGTTGAAAATCAAACATGAAGGAACTTGAAGAGGCTAAGGTCAGATGGAGGAGGTGAATACTTCTCCAATGAGTTTGAAGACTTCTTGCAGGAAAGAGGCATCAAGAGGGAGATAACTACAAGGTACTCACCTGAACAAAATGGGGTAGTTGAAAGAAGGAATAGGCTCATTGTTGAAACGCTAGATCTATGCTTAATGAAAAGAAATTGCCAAATTATCTTTGGGCAGAGAGTGTATCTACTGCCACATATCTCATTAACAGGTTGCCATCAAAGTCACTTGATAGAATGACACCTTATGAAGCTTGGCATGGTAAGAGACCATCATTGGATCATTGCAAAATATTTGGTTGTATTGCATATGTGCATATTCCCTCACAGGTAAGGGGAAAGCTAGACCCTAAAGCTGAAAAATGTATCTTCATTGGTTATGACTTGAACCAGAAAGGGTACAGATTCTACAACCCCTCAAACAAAGGCTTCAAGGTAAGCAGAGATGTCATCTTTGATGAGAATGACTCATGGTATGAGAATGAATGCAGGAAGGTTAGTCTACCTTATGACATGGAAGAAGACTTCCCAAAGCTCACCAAGGAGGAACCAATCCAGAAAGAAGACTCAAGCTCAGATGATGATGACACAATCAACCTTGAGGAATTCAAGGCATGGAAGTCCAAAGGAAAGATGAAAATGAAGAAGCTAGAGGATATACCAGAATCCTCAACTCAAGCAATGAGGAGATCTCAGAGAGAAAGTAAGAAGCCTATCAGATATGGGTATGACACTTCTCTTGTAACTAAGCATTATGTATATCTTGCAAAGGATTTGTTGAATGAAGAACCAGGTTCATATGAGGAGGCAATCACAAAAACAGAATGGAAAGAAGCTATGGATGAAGAAATAGAGGCTCTCAAGGAGAGTGACACATGGGACTTGGTACCCAAGAAGGACTCTATGAAGGTGATAGGATCCAGATGGATCTACAAACTCAAGAGGAACTCAGATGGTACAATCAACAGGTACAAAGCTAGGTTGGTAGCCAAGGGCTTTGCACAAACCCAAGGCATTGATTATGAGGAGACATTTTCACCTGTGGCCAAGATGCCAACAATCAGAATTTTGGTGAGTGTAGCTGCATCCAAGAATTGGAACATGTACCAATTAGATGTCAAGAATGCTTTCTTGAATGGATGGATATCTGAAGAAGTCTACATGTCACAACCACCTGGCTATGAAGATCCCAAGAAGGTAAACTATGTTTGTAAATTGAAGAAGGCTCTATATGGTTTGAAGCAGGCACCTAGAGCATGGAATTACAGGTTGACAACTTATCTCCAAGACCAAGGATTTATAATGAGCAAGGCAGATACATCATTGTTTATCAAAAGGAACAATTCAGAGGTAATTTATCTCTGTGTTTATGTTGATGACATCATCATTACAGGCAATGATGTCAGTGGGATTAGACACATCAAAGGACAGATGATGAAGGAATTCAAGATCAATGATCTTGGATTATTAAAGTACTTCTTAGGTCTTGAATTGATTTATACAAACTCAGGTATCTTTATTACTCAGAAGAAGTATATTCAAGACATGTTGAAAAAGTTTAATTTGCAGGATGCTAAAGTCTCAAGTACTCCTATGGAAGTCAACCTAAAGCTTAGTGCTCATGAAGGTGATGAACTCCAAGACATTACACGATACCAAAGTATGGTAGGTAGTCTGAATTATGCTACCTTAACCAGAATCGACATAGCATATGGTGTGAGTGTGCTAAGCCAATTCATGCACAAACCAAGGGTACCTCACCTAGAGGCAGCAAAGAAGATCTTGAAGTATCCAAAAGGAACTCAGAATCATGGTTTGTACTTTCCTTATACATCAGATATTGACATTAAAGTATATTCAGATGCAGATTGGGCAGGATGCAAGGATGATAGGAGGAGCACATCAGGATACATATGTTTTGCAGGTGTTAAACCTATTTCTTGGTCAGCCAAGAAACAACCTACAGTAGCTTTGTCATCTACTGAAGCAGAGTATAGAGGGCTAGCCAATGCCACTCAAGAAGCTATTTGGTTGAAGCTTGTGTATACAGAGTTAGGCCTATACACAAGGCCTCCAATTATATTTGGAGATAACACAAGTTCACTTCACCTTGCAGCTAATCCAATATATCATGCTAGGACAAAACACATAGAGGTTCATTACCATTATGTGAGAGAAAAGTTGCTAAGCAAAGACATTCAATTGACTTATGTGTCCACTAATATGCAATGTGTAGATTTACTTACTAAAGCTTTGGATGGAAGTAAGTTATGCAGATTCAAATCCATGATTGGATTGCAGGATGTGGTTGAAGATTGAAGATGAAGACTTAAGCCAAAATGTTTAGCTTGAGAGGGAGTTGTTGGTGCAAGTCAAGCCTTCACATTTGGCTTGGACATCTACTTTGAAGACTCTACATGAAGCAAAGACCATAGGAACTTATGCCTATGATTTCTTACCATTTTATCTCTTGTAAAAGTCTTAGTGACTTGGCATTTTATGTAATCACACCTAATTGATAGGAAGTCGTGGAAAAGGTTGTTGATTAATTGAGAGAATATCTCAATCAACTTTTTAGGTGAAAGATTCTAGGAGATTGATTTGGAATCAAATTCAAATCATCACTCAATTCCTATAAAAACCTACAAGGAAAAAGTCGTGGGTGTTCTTCACTCATCCCGAGGCATTTCTGTATCAATCATTGAGTGTGTGAGGTCTAATCCATAGCCTACACCTCTGAGTATCATTGGGATATGTGTATCATGCCAAAGGGAATGTACATTTACATGATCTAATACAAATACTTACATTCATCTACACTGTGATTCTCTGAGTATACTATTCCAAGTCTGTCAACTGCAACAAGGCATATCTCAGGATCTACTCAACCAAATCAAGTGATTCAAGGCTTGTTGGAAGCAGCTCAAAGCACTCTACAAGACTACAAAGTTTGAAGAAGTTTGGTTCAGCCATTTGCGAGAAATCGCCTTCGAAGCAGTCTCTGGTATTTGCCTGCACATCTCCTAAAAAGTCGGGAGTGACCATAAACTTGCTAAAGTTATTTCTCTGTGCATAGTTTATCAATTTGAATGATTCCACTTGAAAATGGTAGCTTGTTAAGCTAATTGAATAACTCTAAGAGGAATTTTTCCAATTGTAAGTGTGCTGGTCATACTGAGTGAAAGACTGAGCAGGTGTCAATACCAAAATAGCAAGTTTTCTTGGATTTGTGAAGTGCAAAGTTATCTGTTTTGATTTGATCATTACACATATCATTTGCAAAGTACATATATGCTTTCTTGGTATCATTTGGAAGCTAAGCAAGTGTATTAACCATTCTTGGAGTCAAAGGAGGGCTGGTGTGAAGCAGGTTAGCAGCACCTACTCAATCTCTGAGTGCATCCAACCATCCTCTCCCAACAACCATCCCCTATTAAGATTATGTGACATTATCCATCTTGGTTATCTCAAGCTCATTTTGTAGACAAGTGATTTGTGTGTATTGTAATTCATATGAACTTTTGTAGTGCATTAACTTTTAGCTTACTTCAAAAATGGATGATAAAAATATTTTTATCTCAAGATCTAAGCTTGGTGGAAGCGTGGCTTCTTATGAAGGTGGGGCAAACACTAGCAAAGATGGTATTTGTGTGGATCTCATCTCATAAATTAACTACCTAATGGGTGATTAATTGATTCACTATACAAGTTTAATTAAAATAAATGTGGTTACTAAGGAGGCTATTGGGGGAGAAAGTGGCGAAATTTCCATGTCTTTGGCATACGATACCTAGATGATCATGGATATAGGGTTATAGGAGAAGTAGATATTGAAATTACTTGGTACATTTGTACTATGGCTCGGAAACCAAGAAATAGTATGATTCGTCCTTGTTCCAATGTGGCTTGCATTTGATGTTGTACCTCAAAGTACTTGACCTGATATGGAACAGTTGAGATGTATAAGGCTAGGCTTGTTGCAAAAGGTTATGTTGAAAAAAGAGGCATTGATTTTCATGAGACCTTTGCACCCACAGGTTAAATGACTACTGTTCATAGCATTTGTGCATTTGCAGCCCACCATGGTTGGAATGTACATCAATTGGACATCAAAACTGCATTTTTGAATGGTTACTTACATGAAGAAGTGTATGCTTTTTAGCCCCATGGTTTTGTGTAGAAAGGGCCTGAAAACAAAGAGTGCAGGTTGAAAAAGGCATTATATGGTTTGAAGCAAGCACCACGTGCTTGGTATGAAAAGATACATGCCTACTTGATTGCACATGGTTTTCAGAATAGTCTAGCTGAGAGCACCTTATATGTTAAGCGTGCAAATGATGACATGTCTCAGTGGTCCTAATGAGAAGCATATTGCTGATTTTAAGGTTGCTTTGCATGCCTCGGTTTGAGATGTTAGATTTGGGGCACTTGCATTATTATTTGGGCATTCAATTTATGCAAGTTGATGGTGGAATAGCTCCATGTCAAACAAATGTATTGACAAATTATTGCAACATTTTGGCCTTGAACATTGCAAACCTATTGCTACTCCTATGGAAACAGGTTTACGGTTGATTCTTCATGATGCTTGAGATGCATTTCATGCTATTCTTTATCAACAGGATGTTGGATGCTTGACCTGATCTTTAGTTTTCTATCTCACAGATGAGCAGGTTTATGCATTGTCTAGGTGTGAAGCATTGGTAGGTGGTTAATCACATCTTTCACTACTTGAGTGATACCCGACTACTTGGATTGTTTTATCCCAAGGGGGATCACTACCACTAGATTTACATGATTTTTTTTACTCTAACCGGGCTGATTGCTATGAAACTCATGTGTGTCCATTATAGATTTTTGCTTCATGCTTGGTAGCTCATGCATATCTTGGTTGAGCAAGAATCAGCCTACTATGGCCATTTCTAGTTGTGATGCTAAGTATAGGGAATCTTTCACAACGACTATTGAGTGTGTATGGCTCATATGCCTTTTGGTTGATTTGGGTGTTGGTTAGTCTTCTATCACCACCATCTTCAATCACAGTTAGAGTGCATTGGCATTTGCAAGGAACCTTGTGTTCCATGCTCATACAAAGCACATTGAGCTGCATTATCATTATCTTAGGGAGATGTTCTTTATTGGAGAGATCAGTTTGGCATACATGCCCACACATGATAACATTGCAGATCTTTTCACAAAGGCTCTGCCTTGAGAAAGTTTGAAGCTTTCTGCAAAGCTTTGGGCTTACTTCCTTTTGTGGATTGATCTCTTTCCACATAGCTTGGCACTTTCTTATACATGAGTGTTGGCTCCTTGTTCACTGCATCACTCCCAAGAGGGATTTGTTGATATATTTCGGTAGTGATGTGTGTGAACACACTTAGGATTGTTGGGGCACTTTTTTCCCTTTTTAGGAGGTTTTTTTCCCTGACTTGTATATATGCCTATAATCATATTCACTTGGTAATAAATTTAGTATTGTGTGTTGTTCTCCAACCTTCTTCTTCTTCCTTGTGTTGTTTGCATGTTTTCGTAGACCTCAAACTACAACACTGTTGATGCTCCATCCTGATTGGAAACCCATATATCACGATCCTCTTTTTCTATGGATTCCCAAATCTTAGAATACGGAGGATCAACACTACCTTTTCTCTAATGGACTCAAGTAGCTCACTAGTGATCTGAGTAAAACTCAGCCAATTGGGCATAGGCATGTGGCTAAGCGAGCCAGCCACAACATTAAACTTTCCCTTCATATACTTGAGCTCATAATCAAACTTCTTAAGGGTCTCTACCCATCAAGCCTTATGAACTTTAAGGTATGTTTGATTAGAGAACCACTTAATGCTCTCTTGATAAAAAAATATTGTAACTTTGGCACCGATCTGCAATTCTTCTAAGTTCGTGGGATTTTCTCAGGATTTATCTAGATTCTATCTTGGGAGACTATGTGCCCAAGATATCTAACCTCTATTTTGAAAAATTTACACTTTGACTCCTTAGCAAAGAGTGAAATTTCCCTCAACACTTGGAATAATTTCTTAAAGTGTTCCAAGTGCTCCTGTTTTGATCTACTATAGATCATAATATCATTGAGAAATTCTACTACAAACTCCCCTAGATATGGTCGTAGTACACTATTCATGAGCTTCAAGAAAGTGGTAGGAGCTTTGGTGAGATCCAAAGGCATCACCAAGAATTCATAGTGCCCATATCTAGTCTGAAAAGTAGTTTTAGGGGCATCCTTTGCCCTAATCCTAATTTGTTGATATCCTGACCTAAGATCAAGCTTGGTAAAATACCTAGCTTGATGCAACTGATCAAATAGGTCTTCCAACCTATTCATTGGAAACCTATTTTGGATCATTACCTTACTCAATGCCCTATAATCTATGCAAAGGCTCATGAAGCCATCTTTCTTTTTAACTAGGGGCATTGGTGATGCCCAAGGTGAGTTACTAGGTCTAACGAAGCCTTTATCTAGATAATCTTGAAGTTGCTTCTCTACCTCCTCATGCTGAGAAACACTAAGCCTATAAGGTGGCTTACAAATAGGTCTAGTGTTGGTAACTACCTCTTTCAGGTGGTAGCCCTCTATGTAAATTAGTGGGACAAACATCTCTAAACTCAAACATAAGGTCCTTAACACTATTAACTACACACTCTTGCAAAATTGAATAATAGAAATTCTTGTCCATATTTACATTATGATCATGAAAATATACATTAGATGAAATTTCTATACAAAGCTCAAAATCATGACTATACAACAAAAAGATCTCCTATACATGTACATAATGAAAAAGACCTCTCCCTAAATACAAAATTTACTTCATTCTTTATAAATTCAAGAGTGTTGTTTTGGTAATTGCGTTTAAGTGTGTATCCCAAACCCCATTACCACTCTCTACCTAAGACAATGTATGTTCTCTCCATATTCATGATTTGGAAGTCTACACAGTCAGTATTATCCGTGTATGTAGACTTCCAAATTGGATACCATAGTATCCCATATCCTCTTATCTTCCCCTTGCATCATAGATATTGTGTATTTATGTGCATTGGGTTGTTGAGGAATATTCAACTCCTTGATAGAGCATAATTTATAAATTTATGTGTGGCAAAGTCATCTATCATGACTCTCACCCTAGTATCATAGACACTACCATCAATTCCACCTCCTTGCAGCTAGAGCTTCCATGTATTTGAACTCTACCACCAAGCCCCAATTGGGTGAGGGTCGCCCAGGGGTGGCCCTAATGCATTTGATACTTTCCTAGTTTAGCTTGAGATAATGAACTTGATTGCAATGGTACATGCTTTCAAATTCTAGTCGAGTTGTCAATGCATTATGTGGGTGAGTGGAATTTAATGGGGTGATTGGATTGTATCTCTTGCAAGAGGGTGAGTGCCTTTTGGTGCGGCCCATGTGTGCTAAGTGGGGCAAGAGTTGGCCCATTCCCAAGAAAAGGTGAGGGAGATCGAGTATTATCCAGAGCACTTCAATGCCAAAGAAAATGATCTTGCATGCATTATAATCTGCATCTTGCAGCCCTTATAATCTATTGAGCTACATACTATGAGGAGACCTCTCCTGTGGTAAAGATGCCAACAATTAGAGTACTTATGAGTATTGCACATTCCAAAAATTGGAAGGTCTATCACATGGATGTGAAGAATGAAGTTTTAAATGGATGGATATTAGAAGAGGTATACATGGCTCAACCTCCTAGGTTTGAAGACTCACATTATCTTGAACATGTATGGAGATTAAGGAAAGCCTCATATGGGCTAAAGAAAGCTCCAAGGGCTTGGAATCATAGGCTTGTGACTTATTTATAGGACAAAGATTTTGTAGTGAGCAAAGCAGATCCTTCTCTCTTTATCAAAAGATCACATGGATAAGTCATATAACTTTGTGTATATGTAGATGACATCATAATCACAGGTTATGATGCTAAAGGTATTCAAAGAATCAAGCTACAAATGAAGGAGTAGTTCAATATCACTGACTTAGGGCAGCTCACTCTTACTTCCTTAGATTGGAAATGGTGTATACAAAGAAAGGTATGTATCTCAGAAGAAGTACATTAAGGATGTGCTAGCCAAGTTCAAAATGGAGAATGCTAAGGTTGTCAAGACACCTACAATGGTAAACTCAAAATTCATTGTTCATGAAGGTGAGTTAATTGAAGATATGACAAACTATCAAAGCTTGGAGGGAAGTCTCAACTATGCTACTCTCACTAGAGTATATATATGTTATAGTGTGAGTGTTTTGAATCAATTTATGCATACACCTTAGAAGTCACACATCGAGGTAGAAAAAACAATTCTCAAATATATGAAATGTACAATTAATGTAGGCATGTTCTACTCATACACATATGATGTAGACATAAAACTATTCTCTGATGTAGATTGGGTAGGATCAAAAGATGACATAAGGAGTACTTTAGGATATCTTTCATTTGTAGGTACAAAGCATATATCTTGCTCATCCAAGTAGCAACCCATTATTGATCTACAAAGGCTGAATATATAGGCTTGGCAAACCGAACTCAAGAAACTATGTGGATTAAGACACTATACTCAAATTTGGGAGTGAAGTCATCCATTCCTCACATTTTTTGGAGATAACATAAGTTCTTTGCATCTTGCAGCCAATCCCATTTATCATGCTAGGACCAAAAACATTGAGTGCATTATCATTCTATTAAGAGAAGATTAGAAGCAAAGAAAAATAACTCGCATATGTATACCCAAAAACAATGTGCAAACATGATGACTAAAGCCTTGGATGGAGTGAAGTTGAGGAGGTTCGAATCCATGATTGGACTTCAAGAAATCTCAAAGGATTGAAAAATCAAGAATCTTAGGCTTGAGGGGTAGTTTTTGGTGCATATGGAAAGCCTAAGTGACTGACCATGTGCATTGGACCTCATTGAAGTTTTGAGCTAAACCGTTATGGATACACATATCTTATTTGATTGATTCCCAAGATTAAAGTAGGATATTAATTTGAAAAGGGTGATTAAGAGAGAATCTTGTGTATGTATTTAGAGTCAAATCACATGATTTTTTTTGAATTCAAAATTCAAATGTATTTTAGATTCAACCGACATTCATTTGGAAAAAGTGTATATAGACACTGTCCATTTGGTCATGGGTAGAAGGTCTACTCATTGGAGTGGATAGTGTGCTTACCTCAAATCTTGAGGATCCCTCCAACACCTCTATGTATCATATATTTAATTAGCAATACATTTACATCAAGTTTCATCACCTACATTGCTCATAGTTCATTGTTGTAGTACATTGCTCTTAATTTGTCAACTTGTTTGAGTCATTGCAATGAGTACAAGTTTTCATTGTTTTGCTTATCAATTGGAGTATGAAGCTAGGACTATTTTGAGTATGCCTATAGTTTTTTATGGTCACTGGAGTTCTATGTGCTGATATATGAACAAATACCTATGATTGTGTCTATACATCTTAATCCTCCTGCAAAATTGGGATCACCCCCTTGACCTCTTATACATATTTCTCTCATTATAGTCCTTCTAAATTAATGGAATAACTTGTAATAGTTCATTAATTAATTAATTTCAATGTGTGCAAAAGTTATCAGGTCAATTCCAACCAGGTTGGGCACTTTTAGTAAAACTTTGAGTACCTTCTTCCATAAATAGAGGGTTTTCTCTACATGAGACATACTCAAAAGTTATCTATCTTGACATAGAATTTTGAGATTCATGTTCCAAGATACCATAGGGGTATTATTGCATATATTGAAACTTTGAGGATTCTACGAAAGATTCAAAATGTTATTTAAGCTAGTCTAAAGCAAGTTTTTTCTAGGACTCTCTCATCTCTACATATTGTCTTCTTACATTTTTGCAAGACATGCATGCAAATCACAAATGGGTTGTCAAAGCAAAACAAGAAGAGGAGATCAAACACAAAGAAATTGTGAGAAATATTTTTGACTGAGAGGATCCCAATCATGGTGTTAGCTTCTTACTAAAGCTTGCAGGGATGTGGAGAATATGTTCCACTTGATATAGACCATTTTTTTTTGCGATTGGTGCATGTTTTATCCTCAAGAGATTGAAGGAGGTTTCAATACCTCAAGAGGAGAAGTTAAAAAGGTCTATATGCACATCCCTATGTGATACCAAAGCTTTCATGCAAGAAATCAATTCTCAAGGTTTCTACCTTCCGAATCAATACAACCAATAGGGACAGGGGAGACACATCTTCAAGTCCAATCTTCAATATCCTTGTGTATTGTCTGCCTCATTGGATCAACAAAAAATCAATTCCCATCCCTATAGCTTTGGCATATTCTCCATCGAATATCCCTTGAGCGCATTCCTTGATATTCACGAATTTCTTATATTTCTTAATGTGTGCATTTGAAGTTGCATTCATAGGGCTACCCTACAAGGCTATACATCAACACAAGCTACCTGATAACCTATGCATTGTACTAAGTAGTCCCCCTATGACTACTTCCACAATCTTTCTCTAATATTTTTTCTTTCCTTTTCAAGTGGTGAAAATAGCTTGATTTTCTTTTATTTTCTCACTACATGCACCACCCTTTGGTCCCGATCCATCTTATTTTCATTTTTTGTATCCATCTTTTATTTTTTTCTTTGAGGGCTCACAATCACTCATGCACACCCTGAGTCTTTTATTTTCTTTTCACCCATCATGCATTTTTCTTTCAAGGGTACACAAAGGTCTAAGATTAGTCTTAGGAGAACTAAGAGAATGTGTGATACTTGGATTTGTGATCAGGCATTGTTCATGTAACCAAACTTGAAGAAGTTGACTTCTTAGGTTTAAGTTGACTGCATTGTCATAGATCCAATATTGACCCAAAATAAGTGGTTCCATAAGATCCTCATCTTGACACACCAACATTTTGAGTGTCATTCGAACATCTTGAAGGTAGATGGGAAGTTCCACCTTGCCAAAACAAGGGGTTTCCACACCTCCCAATCCTATGAGATAGGCTTCTATGGAATTGATGTCCAATTGCAAGTCTTTGAAGTATGAGAGTCTAACTGCATTGGTTGCTACACCTGAGTCAATGAAGGCTCTCATAGTCCTTACACTCTTTCCTCTTATGTTTACAAACTTGTAAACATCAAAGTACACAATGAAACATGATGAGACCTCCTAAGATCTTCAAAAGATCAAACAAATATTTCCAAACTTCAGAAACCAAACTTTCCTCCAAACTTTCAAGAAAACAAAAATGAGTGACTATAGAAAAATAATCACCAAAAACTCTCTGAGTAGAATTTGTCAAAAGTAATCCTACATTCTAAAATTTGACTCTGACTAGCATGCTTTAGAATTAAAAAACATAAAAAAAGGTGGAGTATAGCTCCCAAACAAATGGTTTTAAGTCAAGGTATGCGGAGGCCTACAAGAGCAAGGTATGACTAACTATCCGAATTTAAAACTAATGTACAACACGAAAAATCAAAGATCTATGAGAAGATTTGATATAGATAGAAAGTTATGAGAGCTAAGGAAACTCCTCCAAGTGAAATCTCACTCAAAAAGACCTCATAGCAACTGAGGTATGAAAGTTTGAAGAGAGGTATGTCTCTGATGAGACACCGGACAGACACAAGAAAGAAGATCTACAAAAATGCCTACTTGCATGGTGTTTTCTCATTACATTTTGTACAAAAGCTGATGTATATATATATATATATATATATATATATATATATATATATATATATATATATATATATATATATATATATATATATATACATACATCACTCACATATATATAGATGTAAGCTTCACAACGCAACAAGAATCACTCAATTTGGCCACCTACACTAAGAGGACCACTTTTTTTATTGAGAGGCTATCAAAAGAAGTGCCGTCGTTGTCTAAAAATAGACCTCTCTTTTCCTTCTTACTTTTACCTAGTTTTATTCTATTTTTACTCTAAATTTGGAGATGTGAGTGCGTCCACATGTTATTTATCATAAATAATAAAATCCATAAGCTTAAAAAACAATACTTTAGACATTGTTCTTATGTAACATTGCCCCCCTCAAGCTCTAAATCCAAAGCTTTGACTCCAAGTAGAACTTTGATTCGCTTGAGCTTCTGATCATCCACTGCTTTTGTGAGTATATCTCCTAATTGAACTTTAGTTACAACGTGTTGAATATCAATATCTTCATTCACCACCTTCTCTTGGATATAGTGGTAGTGTACTTCAATGTGTTTGGTTCTTGCATGGTACACTGGATTAGATGCGAGCTCTAATGAACTTACATTATCTCCAAAGAGTAGTGGACGTGCTGTAGATAGATTCATATCTTCATAAAGCTTCAAATACCACATAATCTCACATGTTGCATTTGTAAGGCTTCTATATTCAGCTTTTGTGCTTGAAACTGCTACCATAGACTATTTTTTAGAACTCCATGAAACCAAATTATTACCTGCAAATATCAGATATCCACCTGTACTCCTTCTATCATCCTTATTTCCAACCCAAAGGGTTAACCATCTTCAACACTGTACTTCACATAGGGTTCCATCGGATTAATCATACTCTTGCAATGCTCCATGCCATATTTCTTTAACAAATATGAAATATACTTCCTTTGTAGAAAATATACGCCATCTTCCTTCTTCATAACTTTGATTCCAAGAATGTACGTCAATTCTCCTAAATCTGAAAGTTTAAATTGAGATCCAAGCTCTACTTTGATTTTGGCTATCTCACCTTCATTGTTTCCTGTCATTATCAAGTCATCCACATAAATTGAGATATAAACAATCAATGATCCTTCAACCGTAACATACAAAGAAGTATCTGCATTTGAACATTTGTATCCCTGCTTTTCAAGAAACTTTACCAACCTAAAATTCCAAGCCCTTGGAGCCTGTTTAAGACCATACAATGCTTTTAAGAGTTTACATACATGTGTAGGCTTCTTGGGATCTTCATAGCCCGTTGGTTGCTCCATGTACACATCTTCTTTAAAATAACCATTAAGAAGTGCATTTTTTATATCTAATTGATAAAGATTCCATACCTTGCTTGTAGCAACACTTATTAGTGTCCTTATTGTTGATATCTTGGCAACAAGAGAAAATGTCTCCTCATAATCGATTGCATAACTCTATGCATAACCTTTACAAACAAGCCTTGTTTTATATCTACTTACTGAACCATTGTTGTTTCTCTTTATCCTGTACACCCATTTGTTACTGATTACCTTCATGTTAGGTTGCCTTGGAACTAAACTCCATGTATTGTTCTCATACAAAGCTGTCATTTCTTCATCCATTGCGTTAACCCATTTCTTTACCTTTGATGCTTCTTTAAAAGTTATTGGATTCTCTTGAGTCATGATAGATGTAATGAAAGAATTCCATATTTCATCTTCTCTCAAGCCATTTAACATGCTATTAAACTTTATATCGTCACTAGGAGATGCATTAATAGAGGGTAATTCTTCAATAGAGATTTCACCTCAAGAACATAATCATTAACTGATTGTCGTGGCTTCTTTTTTACTCTTGTCAGCTCACCAATACGTTGTGTTTGCCTTGCTCTGTTGGTGGTTGCAAATAACCTCTCTAGAGACTCCCAAGCTTCTCTGCTAGTATTCAAACCTCTTATATGTCCAAGCATAGTATTCAAAACTGTTTGTGATATAATAAACAAAACTCTTCTATCTCTTTCGATCCATTCTTGCTCTCTTGCTCGATCTGTTTGTGTAGGAGCTTCTGGTAATAGTGACTTCACTTCTCTACCTATTATCAATCCCCAAAGACCTTTAGACATGAGATACGACTCCATTCTAAATTGCCACATGGGATAATTTCTCCCATCTGATAACTTCTCAATTGATGCACTCAAATCTGCCATGTTTAATCGTTGTAAACAAAGAAGATAATTCAATAGGCTTTATGAAAGATCTGATAAAAAGAAAACAAAAGCTCTCATACCACAATTTTATGTTTACAAACTTGTAATCATCAAAGTACACAATGAAACATGATGAGACCTCCCAAGATCTTCAAAAGATCAAACAAATATTTCCAAACTTTAGAAACCAAACTTTCCTCCAAACTTTCAAGAAAACGAAAATGGGTGACTGGAGCAAAATAATCACAAAAAAGTCTATGAGTAGCATTTGCAAAAACTAATAATATATTCTAAAAATGGACTTTGAGTAGCATGCTTTAGAAACAAAAAACGTCAAAAAAGGTGGAGTATGGCTCCCAAACAAATGGTTTGAAGTCAAGGTATGCAGAGGCCTGCAAACAGCAAGGTATGACTAACTGTTTGAATTTAAAACTAATGTAGAGCAACAGGAAAACTCAAAGGTCTATCAGAAATTTTGATATAGATAGAAATTATGAGAGCTAAGGAAACTCCTCCAAGTGAAATATCACTCAAAAAGACCTCATAAGGACTGAGATATAAAAGTTTGAAGAGAGGTATGTCTCTGATGAGACACTAGATAGACACAAGAAAGAAGATATGCAAAAATGCCTACTTGAACGGGGCTTTCTCATTAAATTTTGTACAAATATATATATATATATATATATATATATATATATATATATATATATATATATATATATATATATATATATATATATATATATATATATATATATATATATATAAAGTTTTAATCTTTGCAATGCGACAAGAATCACTCAATTTGGCCACCTACACTAAGAGAATCACTCTTTTTATTGAGAGGTTGTCAAAAGAAGCGTCTTCCTTGTCTAAAAATAGACACCTCTCCTTTCCCTATTACTTTTATTTACTTTTATCTATTTTGACTCTAAATTTGGAGATGTGAGTGCCTCCACATGTTATTTTTCATAAATAATAAAATCCATAAGCCTAAAAAACAATACTTTAGAGCTTGTTCTTATGTAACATTTTATTGTCCTACCTCTATGGTCACAAAGGGATGTTGGTCGACTATTCATACAGCAATCACACCTGATGTTTGGCACATGGCCATGTGATATCTTGGGGCATTGGGATTGACAGTTAGGCCTTGTCTCCTTAACTTATTTTGCTTGATGCAGTCTCTAGCCTCTTCCCGTGCTTCCTCTCTAATCCTTAACTCTTCTTCTTTTCACTTCTTAGTAGTGTTGAGCCTCATTATCATATCCTCTATAAGAGGTTCTTGATATAGCTTGACTCAACATCCATTAATATAGCTTGGCAAGATGTCACCTTCTAGAGTGGCCAATTGAACCGATTGATAGTGGAAATTCTATTAATGATAATGGGTCTAATCCTCGTTTTTCCAATTTACGGGCATGATGCTTTAGTGTATAAATCAACACTAGGTCTCCATCTTTCAATCCTTTATCCTTGATGTGTGCATCGAAGTATGCCTTTTGTATTTTCTTTGCAGCATAGATGCCTGTTTCCGCTCGTAGCCTGGTCTCACCTAAGCGTTTTAGATCAAATATCCTAGAGGACAACTCATGTCCATTCCACTTGTGCTCTTGTGCTACTTGTAAAGTCGGGATCAAGAAGTCTAATGGTAACACAACATTCTACCCGAAGACCATTTGAAATGGGGTGGCATTGAGTAATATTTTGTAGGCAACTCGATAAGCTCAAACAACATGATCAAGTTGTTTATCCCAATCAGAGTGTTTCTTATTTACGAGTCTTGTCAATACATTACATAGGATCTTATTTGTGCTCTCGACTTGTCTGTTAGCTTGTGGATGATAGGGGGAAGACTTCTTATGTATCACCAAGAATTCTTAGAGAAGGTTTTCAATTACTTCGTTCAAGAAGTGCGTACCTTGATCACTTACTAACTCTATTGGTAACCCATATCTGGTGAATACATTCTCGAATAAGAACTTAGCCATTGTTTGAGCATTGTTCTTTGTCATGGCTTTGACTTCTACCCATTTTTTAAGGTAATATGTGGCTACAATAATGTACTCTGCATGGGAGTTTCTAGCTGGGGGGTTAATAGGACCTAGAAAGTCTATAGCCCACTTTGAAAATGCATGCTCCCCATCATTGGTCTCAAACGCATCTCATCTTTTCTGATCAAATATTATGCCTGTTGGCATGTGTCACATTTCTTCACATAGGTATGTGCATCCATATGAAGAGTGGGCCACCAAAGTCCCAAGAATAGTATGGACTTCATTATCCGATCAAGCCCAAAGTGTCCACTTACAACAACGCTATGTGTAGTTTTTAAGATTTTCAAATGGTCGGATTGGTGAACGCACAGTCTTAAGTAGCCATCTTTGCCTCTTTGGTATAGGTTGTATCCTGTTAAGGTGTAGTCCTGAGCCACTTGCTCCATGCTTTGTTTTCTTGCTAGACTAGCCTTGCTGGGTAGTGTTCCCAATGTCATAAATTCTACCAATGGAGCACTCCTTTGTGGAATTAACGAAACATGATAAAAGGTAGCGTACTCCATTGGGGATCTCTTCTGGCACATTGGATAATTCTTAATCCTCTCATGTATTTCTCTATCCATACTTGGCCAATACACTGCTAAATGTTTCATATTCTACAATCTTCGTTGTTTAGAACAGTGATTTACTAGCAATCCTTCATGGGTTGGTTGCAACCAATTGCTATGTTCATCCTCCTCAACACAACAAGCTAATATGCCTTCTCTATCTTGTTTGTACATACTTCCTGCCAATATTTGATATTGGTTGTCATTTTACAATTTCATCGTTGTTTGTTTTCACATTCTTATTTACGGGTCCAAAGGGTAGGACAAACACCAACTTACTTGCCCATTTAGGAACAACTTCTAAATTGAACAGATAAGTGTCAGGCAGCTCATCAAACACTCCTTGTAGTGACTCTCTTGAAGTGATGCAAGAAAGGTGATCCGCATTGAGGTGGGTCCGATCTTTCCTAACAATAACTTCAAAGTCATATTCCATTAATAAGGGGAACCACCTTACTAACCTTCCTATATTGCAAGGTTTATTGACCAAATATAGTAGAGCTTGATGATTAGTGAAGAACTTGAACTTGTTGGCCAATAGATAGTGTCTAAACTCCTTCACATCATATACCATGCCTAAGCCTTCTCTTTCGATTGTTGTATAATTTTGTTCAACTATGTTTAAACTGTCTACTAGCATATGCTACAGGCAAATCTAGATTTCCTTCACCTGTGGGTTGTGCTAGCACACATCTTATTGCATAATTGGATGCATCTACATGGACATGGGAATGGTTTATTCCAATCATGAGTGGTTAGTATTGGTGTTGCACAAACGTCTCTTCAACTCATTGAAGGAATTTTCGCATTCATTGTTCCACTCAAAATTTATTATCAGAGCATAAAGAGGTTTAGCTAGCTATGATCACGTACATGTGGATAAACCTACGATAATATCCACAATGGCCCATATTGGCTTGTACCTCTTTAACATTCCTTGGCCTTTCCAACTCTGCCATGGCTCTTACTTGTTGATATATTTGGGTAGTGATGTGTGTGAGCACACTAGGACTGTCGGGGAAATTTTTTCCCTCTTTAGGAGGTTTTCTCCCCCTCATCTTGTATAAATGCCTATAGCCCTAACAAGTTACTTATCTTTGTACATTCTAGTGGTAATACATTCAATATTGTGCGATGTGCTCCAAGTTTCTTCTTCTTCCTTGTGCTGTTTCTATGCTTTCGTAGATATCTAATTCAAACAATTGGTATCAGAGCAGGTCATCGCTTCATCTAGGGCATCTTCGACACCCCTCCGGTCATAGTCTCAAAATTGCACGAAATTTTGGAGCATACTCAAGGTGATTAGGAAATCAAGATAGCTTTCTTTTCTTTGTGTTGTCGAAATTGTGATCTAAGCTCGTTTCGGCCTCCAAACACACTATCAAAGCACTTGTGTAGGCTATCTTATCTTTTTGTGCCAAACATATATACAGGTTTTGGTTTGCCAGTATAAGCATCTCAAAGTCTGCTACAGGTAAAGCAAAACTCATCAAGGTAGTTTTCTTCAACTTCTTAAAAAATATTCATTTTTCTACATCAAGGTATTTTAGTGAGTGGCCATGGATGAAAGTAGTGGTATTCCGTATGTTGACTATTGAGGATGAGTTGGACGGTACCAATTACCCATTGTGGGCTTATATGATGCGACATGTATTGGTTGCAAAAGGACTATGGAACATTGTGCAAGGTGTTGAAAAACATCCTATTACACCTGCAAATATAGGTATTGAAGCTGATGCAGATGGCGTTGAAGATGCTAATATTCTTCGGATTCTTATTCATGCTGTAGTTTCTGTTGCACTTATTATAGAGAAAATTTGTTGGGATAGCAAATATGCTCAAGCACATGCATTGATAGCCTTGTCTATCAAACATGCCATTATTCCTCGCATTTGCTCTTGCAAAACAACTAAGGATGCTTGGGATACACTTATCACATTGTACCAGGTTAGGAATGAGGCTCGTGTTGCTTACCTCCAAAAATGGTTGAAGAGTGAGCACATGAATGAAGGTGATTCTCTTTGCAAATATTGTAAAGCAAATGATCATGTCATTAAGAGCTATCCAAAAGGGGCTACTAAAGAGGCAAAGAAAAAGGAGGCTGTAATGGTTGTTGCAGAGGCTCCTACACCAAAAATAGAGTCTGCTAATGTTGTGTAGAATGAAGAATGGGCGTTCACTACTGTTTGAAGTTTTGACCCATCTTCTTCTAAACAATGTATGTCTGTAGTAGACTCAGATGTTTGGTACTTTGATAGTGGGGCAACCAAACATATTACCTCACAATGCAGTTTCTTCACTTCACTCGAGCCTGGCCCTATAGGAAATACTATCACATGCACCAACAACTCCTGTTATCCTGTCATGGGAGTTGATAAGATCCTTCTGACTACTACTGATTGTAGTTCTTTCACTTTGGCAGATGCTTTATTTGTGCCATGGATCAAGACAAATTTGTTATCAGTTTGTGCATTAGCCAAGATTGGCTTCATTGTGAAATTTGTTGATGACAGATGTATAGTTCATGATCTATCAAAGGGCGACATGATTATTGCTTCTTGCATTTTATCTTGTGGGCTATATAAGCTCATACGCTATGAAAGATCTATCAATGTTTTAGCATGCGCAAGACATGATTCTCAAGCTATGTCAAATGCAAAGCTTTGGCATGCACGCTTTGGTCCTCTGAATTTTTCTAGTCTTAGCATCCAGTTTTGGACAATTCTTTATGATATGATCATTCCCTTTACAATACTCTCAAAACAATTTTAGTTTTTTTGATTTTTTCTCATCTTTATCTTGGTTCTTCGAATGTGCAACATTTGCAGATTTTTGCTTACTAGTAGAAGAGCTCCATTTTCCTTTGCCCTTTTGACTAGCCAGGAAAGCTTAATCTACAACACGCATAATGAACCTGTTCTGCCTAGACTGATCTTCCTGCAATAGAGCAGAGACTAACTCCTCAAGTGATAAGGCATTTGGATTGCCTTTCATCATCAACCAAAGCGTAGAAGCAAAACTCTGATATGAATTAGGAAGACCATTTAGAACGGTCTGCACAAGTGAGCTATCTGGTATAACCTCATCAACAGAAATCAATTGTTCCTTCAAGTCTTTGATCTTTGTTAAAAAACTGTCCATAGAATCACCTACATTATGTGCTCACTCTCCAACTATTTTCAGAGGTAAGCAACATGAGCCTCATTCCTAGCTTGATACAATGTGGTAAGTGTATCCCAAGCATCCTTAACTATTCTTCAAGAGCAAATGTGAGGAATAATGACATGTTTGATAGACAAAGCTATCAATGCATGTGCCTGGGCATCTCTGCCATCCTAGCAAATCTGCTTTGCAGTAGGTGCATCAGAAACCTCAGCACGAACAGGAATATGCAGAATATCATCATCTTTGACACCTTCTGCATTAGCTTCAGTATCTGCAATTGTAACAGTTGCAGGTGTGATAGGACGTTTTTCAACACCCTGCACAATGTTCCACAATCCTTTTGCAACCAATACGTGTTGCATCATATAAGCCCACAATGAGTAGTTGGTACCATCCAACTTATCCTCAACAACCAACATATGGAATACATCACTGCTTTCAGCCATGGCTGGTGACTAAAATACCTTGATGCAAAAAATTGACTATATCTCAAAAAGTTGAACAAAAAACTACCCAGACGAATTTCGCTAGACCTGTAGCAGACGTTGAGATGATTATACTGGCAAACAGAAACTAGTAAATACCTTTGGCACAAAAAGATGAAATAGTCTGCACAAGCACTACGATAGTGCGTTCGGAGGCCGAAACGAGCTCAGATCACGATTTTGGCACCACAAAGCAAAGCTATTTTGATCTTGAAAACATGTTGAGTATGCTCACCAAAATTTGTGCGATTCTGAGACTACAAACGGAGGAGTGTCGACAGCACCCTAGCTGAAGCGACAACCTGCTCTGATACCAATTGTTGGAGTTAGATGTCTACGAAAGCATGCGAACAACACAAGGAAGAAGAAGAAGCTTGGAGCACAACACAAAGTACTAAATGTATTACTAGAGAATGTACAAAGATAAGTAGTCCATTAGGGCAATAGGCGTATATACAAGCCGGGGAAAAAAAACCTCCTAAAGAGGGAAAAAAGTGCCCCGATGGTCCTAGTGTGTTCACACACATCACTACCTAAATATATCAACAGTTAATAGGTCCGATGAAGTCAGTACCCCATTTGTGAATGCTCTCACATGCACCATGGGTCTTAGAGGCATGTCATCTCTTATAATAGGATATTTAGTTCTTTGGCATACCTCACAACTCTGTACGTAGGTGTCTACATCCATATGTAGAGTTGGCCACCACAGGCCTGCAAAGAGAATCATTTTTACAGTTCTTTCGACTGAAAAATCTCTTCTTGCAACACCTGCATGTGCCATCTCTAGTATAGGAAAGTACTCTCTTTCGTGCACGCATAGTCATAGTTGATTGTCCTTTCCTCTTTTGAATAGTTATCATTGGCCAGAGCAGCATCTCATCGCAGCTTCATTTCTGCTATATCTGCATCAACTCGCGAGAGCCTGTCTGCCTGAACACCTAACTGCTTTTCTCTTCTTTCAAGTTCCTGAGCTTGAAACCGAATGGTTTTGTAATAAGCATCTCGCTCCTTCTTAATAACTTCCATTTCCTTCTTTAACTAAATGGTCTTGGCAATCTCCTCAATGAACTCTTGATCTCTCTGGAACAATCTCTCAGTGACATTATGCAGTTCAGCTTCGGCTTTAAGTACATTGGAAGCAAGTGATTGTGAGGCCTCTTCTAAAACACTGCATGCGTCCCGCGTACTGTGGAGCTCATTGCCTAATGCGGTCATAGCATCTGTTTTGTCAACAACTTCTTGCCTCGATTCGGTGATTGCAGTGTCCCGTTGAGCAATGATATTGTCTTGTTCTGCTAACTGTTCTTGGAGTTGCTGGATTTGAGTCTGCAATGCATGATTCTCGGCTTTGACTGCAAGTACTTCTTCTTGGAGAGGGGCAATGCCTACTTCAAGAAGGTCAACCTTACTCTGCAACTCCTATTGAATTGTCTGAGTTGCCATCTTCATCTGGAGGGGCAATTGTTGGGAGAATTGGATGAGGAGTTGGCCCATGGATGCCAATTCATTGAACATTACTGCTGGGGGGGAAGAGAAGGAGGAAGCTGTGATGATGAGGCAGAGAGCAGATGAGGTGAGGAGGGTGGAGAGTAGTCGGGAGAGGAGAGGAGATGGGTTGATGCCTCATGAATGGCAGTTGAAGGCGTAGCGGGAAGAACGTCAACGACATCAGGAATGGTAGTTGGAGGAGGAGGAGGGATAAGGGTAGTCGGAACTAAAACTATTCCGGTCTAAATCTGTGGTACTGACAAGGCGGCTTCAGTATTTGCCTTTGCATTTCCAGCCAATTGATTGACTGCATCTGCTTGGGCATCTGCGATTGGGGAAGAAGGAGATTGACAGTCTATAACAACGGTTGCTTCTGCTAGCTCCTTCACAACCTCAGCATCTAGTTGCTGAGATTCCTCCCGCGATGAGACTTCAGCTACGTCTTCCATAATAATGTCCTTTCTCTCTTGCTAACTTTCTCTCTCGGTTGGACTCCGATGAGCCTTCGGAGGGAATTGATGATACAACACCAGCCATCTATGCAGCAGAGACAATACAGGATGATCAACAGGCATTACCGGTACCCTCTTCTTACTATGATACCTTGCTTATGTTCTTGACTAGTGGATGTCTGCCTGGTATGATTTCTTCAGCTACTAGACGAAGACTAGCCACGTACAGTTGATGCTTTCGATTGATTGTCGGACAATTATATTACATGGGCCACTCAGGAGTACTACTCAGATGTGTCCCCCCCATGAAATTGCTTCAGTCATTACCATGGCCCATACTGCTCCAATCAGAGGACATTTTTCGGTTGACCTGACTCACCAGAAGATTTTCTTGAGTGGGTTGTGGTGGCCCACTATGTATCGTGACGTGACTAAGTGCCAGTGTTTCGGTCAACCTTTATAGAGACACTACTTCCCTCTCCAACCCATTGTGCCTCTTGAACCTTTTCATAAATGGGGTTTGGATTTTATCGGACTGATTACACCTCTGACGACAATCACCAATAATAGATATATTCTTAAATGCACAGATTACGCAACTAGATGGGCCGAAGCATGGGCTCTACGATCAGCCACAGCGACTGCGGTTGTTAAATGTTTAATGAAGGATATTTTTTCGCGCTATGGGTTACCCGTGGAGATAGTAACTGATCAAGGTACACACTTTGCAAATACCTTAATGCAAGTGCTTCCTAAAACCTTCCAGATTGTGCACAAATTCAATTCTCCCTATTACCCACGAGCAAATGGACTTGTTGAGAGTACCAACAAATCTCTCTTAAACATCTTGAAGAAACTGGTGTTAGATTGCCCAGAGAGATGGGACCAATTTCTATCTATGTACTATGGGCTTATCGTACCACATACAAAGTGGCGACTGGAACAACTCCTTTTAAGTTGGCATATGGATTGGAAGCAATTGCTCCGATGGAACTGGTGGTTCCTAGTCTGCGTGTGGCCCTTGAACGGAAGCTATTACCTGAAGAATCTTTCCCCTTTCGATTGGAGGCTTTATGGTCCTTGGATGAACAATGTCTGGAGAGTTTCCTGGTGATGCAAGAAGTGCAGCTTAGACAGGCCAAAACCCACAATCATTTCCTCAAAACTCCCGTGTTTATGGAAAATCAATTGGTCCTCTTCTATAATGATAAGTCTAATAGATCCGCCGAAAAATTTAAGCTACGATGGTTCGGTCCATACCAGATTGCTGAACAAGTGGGACCCACATCTTTTCCGTTAGCCACCTTAACTAGTCACCTTCTCCCTAAAGTGATTAATGGTTCGAAGCTTCCACCCTACTATCCGTCGTCTACCACCTTGTGAGGTGTCTTCGGTATTTTTCCTCTTTTATGGTTGTTACTCTTTTCCATCGCCTTTCTTTTCTGCTCTCCGTGTTTCAGTTGACCAACTGATCATAATCCTTCCATTTTCTTATCTACCATGATTAATAGTTGCCTCTGTGTCACTGCATCTGTTAATACATGCATGTCGCCATTATGTCGGTATATTTCCAATACTGCATTATGATTAGGGTTTTTGCCGCCTGATTTTTTCAGTGTTCCTACTTAATCTTGTTCTTTTTGCTGTTAGTCACTATTGTGTCTTTTTTGTGTCTCTGCACCCAATGTGTGCTCTATGTTTTCACTTATCTCTGAGTGTGCCATGGAAGCTCTTGCGAACATAGTAACCTTCCGTGTGGGTCTCACTCCGGATGTGAGTGAGTACTTACCTGCTCGAGAACTCTTGGCCTTCGCTGAATTGCCTTGGCATTCAGTGGAGTGTCATCTCTTTCACGCACAGATTATCTCTGCCATCGTCGCCACGCGTGCTACAGATCAGTGCTGGCCATTAACATGCTTAAACCCCCAGGTAGTAGTTACACTAAACATGGTTGCTGAGGGGTTCCATCTCCCTCAGGAAGGATTGGTTGATGGACCACTCCTTCCGCTGGCAACTATGAAAGAACTTTTTCCTCGGCACTCATCTAATGAGTTTGCCATTCTCTGCCACCCCGAGCCAGAGCGCACCGCGCTGCAGTTTCTTGTAGCAGCATTAAAATTGCAAAAATGCACGTATGGCATCTCTAGGCCTTTTTACCCGATGATTGATACTACCTCCCGAAAACCCATCAATTTCACATCCTTTTTCTTCCGGTGCATTCACCGTGAATGATTAGCAGTTACCAAACAATTAGCCAAGCATGACATTCCTCGCACCCGATTACCCCATCTCCTTACCCTTCTCCTTCCGGTGGTCCAAGCCGCGAACCCCCTCCAACCAATACTATTCTGTTACACAAGGAATCTACACAGATGCTGGAAGACAACGATGATGAAGACCTGCTTCATTTCTTCCAACAAAAACACAGATGCATTAGCCATCGCAAAGCCAGGTGCAAGGTTCCACTGCGGGTCAAGAAGTTGAACTCTTTCATGAGACCGCCACTTCCTTACAGGTAGAATCTGTCCTGCCTTCTCCTAATCAGCAATCGAAGAAGGACATTATTATGGAAGACGTAGCTGAAGTCTCATCGCGGGAGGAATCTCAACAACTAGATGCTGAGGCTATGAAGGAGCGAGCGGAAGCAACCGTTGTTACAGACTGTCAATCTCCTTCTTCCCCGACCGCAGATGCCCAAGTAGATGCAGTCAATCAATTGACTGGAAATGCAGAGGCAGTTATTGAAGCCGCCTTGTCAGTACCACAGACTGAGACCGGAATAGTTTTAGTTCCGACTACTCTTATCCCTCCTCCTCCTCTAACTACCATTCTTGATGCTGCTGACGTTCTTCCCGTTGTGCCTTCAACTGCCGTTCGTGAGGCATCAACCCATCTCCTCTCCTCTCCCGACTACTCTCCACCCTCCTCACCTCATCTGCTCTCTGCCTCATCATCACAGCTTCCTCCTTCTCTCTCTCTCTCCCCCCCCCCCCAGCAGTAATGTTCACTGAATTGGCATCCATGGGCCAACTCCTCATCCAATTCTCCCAGCAATTGCCCCTCCAGATGAAGATGGCAACTCAGACAATCCAACAAGAGTTGTAGAGTAACGTTGACCTTCTCGAAGAAGACATTGCCCCTCTCCAAGAAGAAGTACTTGTGGTCAAAGCTGAGAATCATGCATTCCACAGTCAAATCTAGCAACTCCAAGAACAGTTAGTAGAACAAGACAATATCATTGCTCAATGGGACATCGCAATTACCGAATCGAGGCAAGAAGTTGCAGACAAAACAGATGCTATGACCGCATTAGGCAATGAGCTCCACAGTACGCAGGACACATTCAGTATTTTAGAAGAGGCCTCGCAATCACTTGCTGCCAATGTACTTAAAGCCAAAGTTGAACTGCATAATGTCACTGAGAGATTGTTCCAGAGAGATCAAGAGTTCACTGAGGAGATTGCCAAGACCATTCAGTTAAAGAAGGAAATGGAAGCTATTAAGAAGGAGCGAGACGTTTATTACAAAACCATTCAGTTTCAAGCTTAGGAACTTGAAAGAAGAGAAAAGCATTTAGGTGTTCAAGCAGATAAGCTCTCGTGAATTGATGTAGATATAGCAGAAATGAAGCTGCCACGAGACGTTGCTCTGGCCAATGATTTTTATCTACAAGAATATTTTTTGCAGACTCAAACGGAATTACTTATCAGCCAGGTTATAGCTGCCAGTTCGGTTAGAACTGATGCACAACCTATAGAACTAGCTATTTTGAAAGATATGCTAGATTCCCTCAAGATTACACGTACATTTAAATTGCTCGGACTAGGTATATTCATGGAATCATAGATGAATCTTGATTTTGTAATCACCATTTTTGGGTTCGAGTCCACCGTGCATGTCAATGTAAGCCATCGAAAAGGAACTCATACTTTTGTAATATATATTTTGAAAAGTCGCATGCATCATGAAAAGACATAGTGCAAAGGTGTAACCTTTCGGGGAAGATTAATGAGAAAAGTCGCGTGAAGCAGAAGGGGTAGTCGCCGGACTGTTCGTCTGGGCGAGAGTCAGAAGCGAAGCACTGTTTGTCAAACTCTGTGTAACACTGTGTCTTCTGGCAACTAAGTTTATTCATTAAGTGAAGTTAAATGAAGTATTAAGTAAATTGATTAAGGTGATAAGTGAAGAAGTTATACGGTTAATTATCTGGTGTGGAAGTATGTTGAAGAACATATTCAAAACAGTACTGGGAAGATAATGTGACCCAACTCGTTAATTTGGTGAAGTAGTATATTCTTAATCTGTAGATTTGGGAAAATACAAGAGGGCCTCTGTTTACAGACCCCTAACCATCCCAAGAACTCAAGACTGAAAATAGATTAAACTAGCAAAGATTTAACAGTTCATTAAATGCTTTCTCGCACTCATCCATCCATATAAATTGGGTTAATAATCCATAGAGTGGCTTGGCAATGATGTGCATGTGAATAAATCTATGATAGTATCTACAATGACCCATAAAAGCTTGCACTTCCTTAGCATTTTTTGGTCTTGGTAGCTCTAGGATTACCTTTATCTTATCTTCATCAGTGGAAATTCCGTTCTTGGATACAATGTGTCCTAGGATTTTTCCTTGTCTCACCATAAAGACACATTTCTCAAGATTCAAGCACGCTCTATACTGTCGACACTTTTCATATATCCTTTGTAACTTTGGAATGTGTTCATGTCGCTCACTTGAGCATGTACATAATTCATCTACGTATACTTCCATACTTTTTCTCAGAAACTCTTTAAAGACGTGAGACATCAACCTTTGGAAGGTAGTGGGGGCATTCGTGAGTTCAAATGGCATTACTCTAAAAGCATAGACTCCCCACTTAGTTGCGAATGCTGTCTTATGTTGGTCCTCTATAGCAATGGCAACTTGGTTGTACCCAGAGAATCCATCTAGGAAGCTATAGACTTCCTTCCCTGCAACTCTTTGCAAGAGATGATCAGTGATAGGTAATGGGTAGCTATCACGGATTGTGGCTATGTTTACTTTCTTCAGATTAATGCACACTCTTAATTTCCCATTTTTCTTGGGTACGACCACTAATGCTGACACCCATTCTGTGTGTTCTATCTCATAAATGAATCCAACTGCTAATAGCTTGTCTTTCTCCTCCTTAATTTTTGCTGAATAGACATCGTTATAAGTATAAGGGTGTTGCTTTGATGGTTTTGTATCAGCTGTCATTGGGATTCAATGAGAACAAATGGATGGATCTATGCCTTTGAGGTCCTTGTACGTCCACGCGAACACATATCTATACTCTCGAATTAGGCTTATCAATTCTTCTTCCTCCTCTCGCAACACGTCCTTTCCGATGTATGTCCACCTTTCTTCTCCATCTTCCATGGACACTATTACTTTCTTTGTTCATTCCTTGTTGTCATATGCTTCTCCTTCTCTTGCTTCTCTTTTAGACATTTGAATAGCTATTTTCCTCTCTTCTACTTCATATCTTTTGAAGTGCTCTCGGACTTCAAAAAGATCTAGGGTTGGTTTAGCCTTATCTAATGTCTCCTCATTATTTGGTTCTATCTGGGCCGCTTCTATTGCTAATAACTTGGGCATTCCTCGTTTATCCTCGGTTTGAATTGCTTCTAAATATTGCTTCTCCGAATCAAATTCTAGTTCCATTTCTATGCTTTCATACTCTTCCCTCCATTCCTTTTCTAATAATTCTCTTGCCTCTACTTCCTGAAGGACTACCATGTAAAAACTTACATCATAACCTTCTTCGTCTATACATTCATTCATGGTTAGTACCTCCCCATTTACACACACATCTAATGTGGTTAGAATCTCCATCCAGCCGTGTGGTTCAAATGCTTCATCCGGGAAAGCTTGAGGAATATACATAGGATCATCTACTGGCCGGTAATTTTGATGTCCAATGGGCCATATTTGAGTTCTTTTCTCTTCTTGCTTTGCTTCCTTACACATCCATAGTTGAGCATCTTTGTGCATCCATGATTGGTCACTTCAACCCACACTATGGATTGACAAATCAACCTCTTCCTTGTGTATGGGGTTCTGTTGTAGTGGGGGTATGTCCCTATACAAAAATGTATGTAAATTTATCTTGGTGGTAGTTCCCTGATGTTGTAGGTATAAAGAATCTCTCCCCCAGTATTGTACTACCCTGAGTTGTCTCATGAAAGGCCGTCCTAATATCATTTCATAGCTATTTGCTTTTCCAAATTGACATATGGCTAGGGTGTGTTCGAATTCTACTCTGCAGGTAGTCAACTTAATCTTCTCTAGTATTCCTAGGGGTCTCTCTACAAGGCCATCTGCTAATTGAAGCTTCATACATGTTAGTTGTAGGGCTGGCTTTCCCCATTCTCCCCAAATTTCCTTAGTGGCTATGCCTACACCTGCTCCGGTGTCTAAAATGGCTTAAGTCATGTATCCATTATATGTGATGGGTAAGCATGTGTTGCCTTGATATCCCTCATTGAATTCTCCAACTTTGTCAACCGGGATTTGTATGGTAGAAACAACTTTAGTTTCTCTATTTTTCTTGTTATTCTCCTCATATTATGATTTCAAATGCCCTGCCAATTGTTTCCATAAGTGCGTTTTGGTTCGTAGTAATTCTTCCACGGTCAACTGACATTGTACCTTGGTCCTCTTGAGTTCTGTTAGATTATGAGAGGTCTTCCTTGAAGACTCATTTTCCTTGCCTCGAATAGTGGGAGCATGGAAAACTATCGACCTTTTCTCATATTCCCCCATATAGTTTGGTAAGGTGGAAATGCTGTGCACTTCCTCCCTATTTCGGTCTAACATAGAGACCTCTTCATATACTTCATCCAAATTTGGAGTCGGCTAGTTTTCTTCAATGTTCAACTCCTCAAAAGGTGGTCTTGAACTTCCATTCTTTTTCCATCGATCTTCTTGAATCTTAGCCCACAAATCTTGTGTCCAATCAGCTTTTAGCTTAGGGATTATTGAAATTGATTTGCCCTGAGTGCTCTGTAGTTCTTCCTTTTTATCTTTCTCTTTAGGCATTCCTATTGGTTTATGATCATTCTCTTTAAAACACTCCTTGAATTGATTCTCAGATATTCTTGTTTTTGGGAGGATTGGGATAGTCTTCTCTAGAGTGTCTTGGGCTACGTCTATGAGCTTCCTGCATATCGCCAATCTCTCCTTCTCCAATTCCCCTTGTGGGTAGAGTTTCTCATGCTGATCTATGTTTGGTCCATTTGTGATTCTAGATTGATACGCTTTCAACCACATATCTAGATCGTCTGGTCTTGGATCTGCTAGGATTGATCTTGGTTTATCTAGTTTCAGGGTGTGGGATTTAGGTGGTGTATTCTCTTGTACTTTCGTTTCCTCAGATTTCTTACCATTTTTTACATACTTCTTATCCTCCTTATTTTTATTTTTCATCCATTTGTTTCTAAGTTTTTCCCTTCTCGTTTTCCAACTTTGCGTCTTCTTTGTTTGATTGCTCTCACATGGATCTTCCGAATCTTCCACTACCTGTACCCTTGGCTCTAGATCCTTGTTCATCTCTTGTCCAAGGTCTAATTTCTTTCTCTCTTGTCCTTTGGCTTGCACTCGTGTGATAGCTTTTAATGGTACTGTGTACTCCTTATCACTTCCTAATGATTCAATTACTTTGATCACATTGATTTGTGTTGTGTTGTGAGTCTTATTGGGATTTTTTGGACAATCTATAAATAGATGTTCCTTTCCACATTCATTGCAGTAACCTTCCCAAGTCATAGGAGGTGGTGGGTTGTATGGCAGAGTGCATTCTCTTATGAAGTGATCTCCTCCGCATCTATAGCAGGTTTCTTTTGGCACAGGTGGTCTAATGGATGGTCTCTGAGAAGTCGATTCAGACACCTGTAACTTCTAACACTTGGTTCTCTCAAAGTAGAACCCGTTTATGCAAACGCTTCTAGCCATAGATGGCTTACCTTTCAACTTAGATTTTGACTCCTCATTTGTGCAAAACTTTACACCTGTGCACTGAGAAATGATCACTTCTTTGACCATCGAGATTGCGCGTGTTTCAGAAGACACTTCACACTTCTTCACATATGAATGTTCCTACTCATAATTCTCACAGACTGTTTACATATAGGCTCTCAAACTTTAACCATAGAATCATTAACTATGGAATTAGACACCTACAAAAGGATTCTTGAAACGATCAAGCACAGAAGGAGAATACTCAGAAAGATCGGGCACAACTTTTTTTTTCATCTCTGGAAAATTTACATGTAGATGAGAGAGCTATTCTATTCACTTCACCAATGTCTGATGACATCTAATTCTCATCTAATCTTGTTCGTACACACTCTCTCATATTTTCCCCGACATTTTTCCTTGTATATATAGTCAAATATTTACAAGCTCATAACTAATCAAAAGTATAAGTGAGCTAACTCTAAATTAATATACATATGTGTACACATCTTCATCTTCTGGATATGCACTTCCTTCATGCTTCATAACTTGATCTTTTCTTCAAAACTTGACTTCAATTCTTCATCAAACCTTCACTTGTTGATTGCCTTGCACCAACAGCTCCCCCTCAATCATCAATTGAGGTTTTCTCTAACCTTTTTATTCCTGCCATGTCTTTGAATCTCTCTAGCTCTGGTCCATCCAAGCTTTTGGTTAGCATATCAGCTATCTGATCTTTTGTTGAAGTACGTATAACTTCAATTTCCTTATCCATCACCTTCTCTCTGAGGAAATGATATTGAATCTCAATATGTTTAGTCCAGGCATGAAAAACAGGGTTAGCAGCTAAATACAATGAACTCATGTTATCTCCATGAATAGTGGGTATACTTTGAATGATGTCAAAACTCTTCATAAGAGTCTTAAGCCATATCACTTCCTTTGCAGCTTCAACCACACCTTTGTACTCAGCCTCTATGGATGATAAAGCAACTGTGTGTTGCTTCTTTGAACACCAAGAGATTAACTTATCTCCCACATAACACAAGTATCCATAAGTTGATCTCCTATCATCAGGATTACCTGCCCAATCTGTATCACTATATATCTTGATGTTTGTATCTGATGTAAAACCATAATACAAACCTTCTTTGAGTGTACCCTTAATGTACCTCAACACTCTTTGTCCTACAACCCAATGTTCTTTCCTAGGAAAATGCATGAATTGAGACAATACTCCAACTGCATATGACAAATCACGCCTAGTTAATGTAGCATAGATCAGACTACCAACCAAACTTTGATATAGCTTCATGTCCTTGAACTCTTCTCCTCCATATCTGCTCAATTTATGATTCACCTCCATTGGAGTAGGTGCTACCCTACAACCATCCATTTTAAACTTGATCAACAAGTTTTTCAAATACCTTTCTTGAGTTACATACACTCCATGTTGAGTGTATGAGATCTCCATGCCCAAGAAATATGACAAGTCTCCCAAGTCACTAATCTTGAATTCTTTCTCCATTTGCTTCTTTAGACGTTGAATACCTTTCTCATCTGTACCTATAAGAATTATATCATCAACATATATGCACGTGTAAATGAACCCATCATCACTTGCTTTAACAAGCAAGCTACTATCTGCTTTAGATACTTGGAAACCAAGTTCTTTCAAGAACTTCACAAGTCTATAATTCCATGCCCTTGGGGCCTGCTTCAAACCATACAAAGCTCTCTTGAGCTTACATACATAATCTGGATACCTTTCATTTCTAAATCCTTGTGGTTGCTCCATGAAAACATCATCTGAAATGTAACCATTTAGAAGAATTCTTCACATCTAACTGACATAATTTCCAACTTTTACATGCAGCAATTGCTATGAGTGCCTGATGGTTGTCATCTTTGCCACAGGACTATAGGTCTCATCATAATCTATACCATATGTCTGAGCAAAACCTTTCACAACAAGTCTAGCTTTATATCTAGACACACTTCCATCTGCAAACCTCTTTGTCTTGTAGACCCATTTGCATCCAATGATCTTCTGACTATTTGGTTTAGGAACCAAATCCCAAGTCTGATTCTCCATCAATGCATCATACTCTTCCTGGATAGCTTTCTCTCAATTTTCCTTACCTCTTGCCTCTTCATATGTAGAAGGGTCTTCATCTACCTTTATTATATAAGCATAATCTATTGTAGCCAAAAAAGAAGTTTCATAGCTATACCTTGTAGGTTGCCATTTGTGTTTTGATGACCTTCTGAGTTCTCCACTCCTTGAGGTTTTTGGTTCATCACATTCTGGATCAAACCTTGGCACTTCTTCAACTTCAACCTATACTTCATTGTTCTCCTCTTCATCAAATATCTAAACCTTTGATTTACCTTTCTTTTGATTCACCATTTCTTCATCACCTGCATAAATATTGATTGTACCTACATACCAAGTACCTTGCTCATCAAATGTAATATCCTTTGATACAAGGAATTGTTTTGTGGATGGACTCCACAACCTATATCCCATCTGCTTATCATCATATCCAATGAACACATACTTTTCAGCTTTAGGTTCCAATTTGTGCCTTAATTGAGATGGCACATATGCATATGCCAAACATCCAAATACTTTGCAATGATCTAGAGTAGGTCTCTTACCCCACCATGCCTCATATGGTGTCATACCCTGCAAAGCTTTACATGGTAGTCTATTGACCAAATATGTGGCTGTATTTACAATCTCAGCCCACAAATAATTTGGGCAATTTTTCTCCTTCATCATGGATCTTACAAACTCAACAAGAGTTCTATTCCTCCTTTCTGCTACACCATTTTGTTGAGGAGAGTACCTGCAAGTAATTTCCCTTTTTATACCTGCATTCCACAAGTAATCACTGAACTCATTAGAGAAATACTCTCCCCCTCCATCTGACCTTAGTCTCTTCAACTTATGACATGTAATTCTTACACATGATAATGTTTGAATGTATTGAATACCTCTGACTTATCTTTGATCACATAGATAGTGATCCACCTGGTAGCATCATCAACATAAATCACATAGTACCTTGAACCATTGATACTGAAATCCTTTGATGGTCCCCACACATCTGTGTGTACCAATTCAAGCTTCTCTGAATACATAAAACCATGCTTGGAATACGATTGCTTATGAGCCTTACCTAATTGACATGCCTCACATCTGTATGTCATATGTTGACCTGCAACATTAGGCAATCCAAGCACTGAACCATTGTTAACCATATCTTTAATACCTCTTTCATTGAAATGTCCAAGCCTTTTGTGCCAAAGATCTAAGATCTTATGTCCTCCATAGGTGAACAAGGTATGACCAATGTTACCTTGAATCTTCAATGTGAACAATCTTCCTTCTTTCTTCCCTGAAACAATTTGTTTATACCCATCGCTAGGGTCTTCCACAAACACTCCTTCATTAGTAAACCTAACTTCATAACCTTTTTCAACAATTTGTCCTACACTTATCAGATTCTTAGGAATTGTAGGAACATACAAAACCTTACTCAAAAGAGTACTACCATCCTTGGCCTTCACTGATCCAATTGACTTCACATTATGCTTTGTATTGTCATCTGTTTGAACTACATGATTAGTTATCTTATTTTCCAAATCAATCATCAATGCTATGTTGCCACTCAGATGATTGCTACACCCTGAGTCAATGTAGAAGACTCTTTGGTATTCAATTTGCCTTTCACAAGTTGCATTCATTATCAATGTTGAATCCTCCTTCTGATCTGAAGCATAATTGTAGTAGGTATTGTTGTATTGTTGACTTTGGAATCCTCTACCTGCATTTCTTCCAAAATAACCTCTACTACCTCTACCTCTGAAATTACCTCTTTGATTTCTGCCACCTCTTCCTCTTGAATTAAAGTTTTGATTATATCCACCATTTTTCTGAGTATTATGCCAACAATCATTAGCTAAGTGATTTGTCTTACCACAAATCCATCAAGCTTTGACTCCATCTTTATTACTTCTGCCTCTTCCTCTACCTTTGCCACCTCCTCTTCCTCTTAGGAAGTTAGCTTGGCTAGTTGTACCTTCATCTTCATTTGCTAGTTGCTTCCCTTTGCTATTCTTCTTCTTATCCTTTGAATACATTGCTTGACCTGCACTATTTCACTTTCACCTTTGACATCCTGCTCAAAGGTTAGCATGTGTCCTAGCAACTGATTTAAATCAAGAGTAAAATGTTCTAGTGATAATTCCGTAGACAAAATGAATGGCTTCCCATCACCTCTCAAACTTGTGAGGATTTGCCTAACAACTTATCCTCCTCAATATCTTCATCAACTACTCCTAATGCATCTGCAATGTCCTTCATCCTTGTTAGATAATCTGAGATGGATTGAGAGGCCTTCTTCTTGAATGTGGTAAACTCTGCCCACAAGGATGCCTTCCTTGACTTTGTGGTGTTTTGGAAATGATCCTCCAAAGAATTCCATATATCACTTGCACTTTCAAGACCTCTAATGTGAGGTAGCAAGTAGTCATTAACTCCCATGTAGATAATGCTCCTAGCTTGAGCATCTCTCTTTATCCAAGTCTTCAAATCTGACAATCATCCCTAGGTGGAACACTAGGATCTCTGAACTGAGGCTTTTCTTCTTCACCTGTAATATAACCTATCAAGTCTTTGCTCATAAGATGAGCTTCCATCCTCATTGACTATGCTGGATAGTTCTCTGTATCCAACTTCTCTATTTGAAGAGAATCTCCCATCCTTTCTTCACCTGTGTATTGAATTCTTCAAAGTTTATGAGTAATAGATGTACCTTTACTTCGAATGAAGTTCCTTTTATCTTCCTTGATGTCTTATGGCCTTTTTCTCAAGCTTTGCTCTCAAGCTTTCACATTTTGAATCGTCAAATGTTGAATTCTTTATGACTGCAGCAGTCGGGGTCCTCCTTTCTTCAATTTTGATACTTCTTGCTCTGCTACCACTGATGGAGAGTGTTAATCTCCAAAAGAACAAGCTACTCTTGAAGTTAGAACACCTCTATATCAAGAGTAACTCAAAACCTTTACCAATTTGGAGGATCAATGACCAATTACCAAAATCTTGAACAAACTGTGAAGAAGATGACTACACAGAAAGTCTGCTGCACATAACTCACTCATTGACTTATGAAATGTGTAAAGTTTTTGATAAAGCTTTGCACAAGGTGTCATCTATAGTTTGCACACCTTCTTCAAGCTAAATGGTTCCAAAAGACTCAGTACATCTTGAGAAATGATCTCAACAAGTCACCTATGTCTAAAACTGTTCTTCTGAGAAGTCGATTCAGACACCTATAACTTGTAACACTTGGTTCTCTCAAATTAGAAGCCGTTTATGCAAATGCTTCTAGAGATAGATGGCTTACCTTTCAAGTTAGATTTTGACTCCTCATTTGTGCAAAACTTTACATTGTGCACTGAGAAATGATCAATTCTTTGACCATCGAGATTGCGCCTGTTTCATAAGACACTTAACACTTCTTCACATATGAATGTTCCTAATCATAATTCTCACAGGCTGTTTACAATTAGGCTCTAAAACTTTAACCATAGACTCATTAACTATGGAATTAGATACCTACAAAAGGATTCTTGAAATGATCAAACACAGAAGGAGAATACTCAGAAAGATTGGGCACAACTTTTTTTTTCATCTCTGGAAAATTTACATCTAGATGAGAGAGCTATTCTATTCACTTCACCAATGTCTGATGACATCTAAATCTCATCTAATCTTGTTCTTAAACACTTTCTCATATTTGACCCGACATTTTTCCTTGTATATATAGTCAAATATTTACAAGCTCATAACTAATCAAAAGTATAAGTGAGCTAACTCTAAATTAATATACATATGTGTACACATATTCATCTTCTCGATATGCACTTCCTTCATGCTTCATAACTTGATCTTTTCTTCAGTCCTTGACTTCAATTCTTCATCAAAACTTCAATTGTTGATTGCCTTGCACCAACAAATATGTGACTCTCGACTCCTGCTCTGGGTTCTTTAACTCATAGATGATTACGGGACTTACTTCTTGTCCTCGGATGGTGAATCTATTTGCAATAGTAAATCTGACCCCTGAATTAGATATACGTCCAATAGATAATCATCTTGAGGTATAAAATCCCCTCTCAAGACTTGAGTCACCACAGACTTACCTCTTGGTGTAGTCATTAGCTCTTCAGGGTCAGGTCTCCCTGAGTTTCCTTGTCCCTCTAATTCTCCTCTCTTGTTGATCCGATCTCGGTTTTCTATCACTATGTAGATGTGACCTAATTTATCCATGTACACTCCTCCCTCATACTTAACTGCTGATTGGGCACTATTGCTGATTCGATGGAGTTTACCATTCTTGCAACGAACCTATTTAAACCATCCAGGTAAATAGGGATTCCTTGCCGATTGGTGGACACATATTGCAGAGAGGTGTGGTACTCACCCTCTATGGTTGACATAAAGTTCTCCCTGGGAACAGAACCATGCATGTCCTCTAAGGCCATGGGTAGTTCCTCCTTTGAGTCACTAGAAGTGTCCACGTAGATCGAGTGATGACTAGCTTGGGATGCACTTCCTATCAATGAAATGGCACTTCTTCAGCTACTTAGCACCCGTCCTGATCTTAAGTTCATTCACCCCTTTGGGCTTATGTCTGCTCTTTACTTTCCCTTAATTCACTTCTCAATCACTTCAACTTTTGCCCTCAAATGGCTTGAGTAGTTCTGGATGATACCACTCTTGGCGATACCACACTGATGACACGATACTAGTTTTGACATTATACAATACCAAAAGTCTTTGACGATATGATACCACTGAGTGGCATGATATGATATTGGAGGTGTAGACAATACGATACCTCTGCAACCCACGATACCATACCAAAAAACCTCACGATATGATACCAAAAATACCTCACGGTACGATACCAAAAATCTCAAGATACGATATTGATTCTATGGGCAATACGATACCAAAGGGTCGAATGATACGATACCACATGGTCGATACAATACCATCAAGTGGCACAATACGATACCAAAATAGAGCACGATACGAGATTGAGTTGGCGATAGGATACCAACTTGCACACGATACGATACCGCTAGATCGATGATACGATACAGTGATTGGGACGATATGATATCGGGTGGACTTTGATACAATACCACTAGGCGATCGCGATACTAACACTTGACGATACGATACTGAAAGGGTATCACAATACCTCAAGTGGGTATGCACGATATGATACCAGAAGAGTATCAAGATACTAGGGAATTTTGGTATCGCAATACCGAAACTCAACTGATCACGATACCTTAGCCAAAAATGCTCCAAACTCAATTTTTTTTGTGCAAAAATGTTTATTTCTCTCCCCTCTTCATTTCTTGACCCTTTGTATCACTCAAAGACTCTCAAAAAACTCTTTGTCCTACCCGTGGATACCAAAAATGGCTTTAATCATGCACCTGTGTGTTCCTAAAGTGTTTTTGATATCAAAAATTTGTTGTAGCTTACCTTCAGGGATGCCTCAACCAAACTTTGTGCTCTCAATGTCACTTTTTAGCTCACTAGGCACGATACCACACAAATGATACTGATTACTGCTCTCTTCATGATACTGGATCTCACAATGACCAACTGAACTATTTTTTTGGATTTTTATACTCCTGGGTTACCTACTACCTCTACTTAACTAATTTAGGTAATTTTTGGGATTTTTCTTGATGTGTTCTACTTCTTCCTACTCTACTCCTCTCTCTTACCTAACCCCAACTCCTCCCTTACTTCTTCACTTCTAACCCTAAACCTAAAAAATCATTACACACACCCCCAAGAGTGTGAAGTAACAAGTGTTGAAGTGCTTGACTACTTGCCACCCAACGAATTCACTTCTACAAGTACGATTCCTTCACTCCAGTATTGTAACCATCACGAAGGCACCTTGGTTAGGTTTCTTCCCCAGCAACGGTGCAAAAAACGTGTGTACCTAAGTCGTGATGCCTTAGGGACTTGTGTCGATGAGACTAGACCTCAATTACCCCACAAGTGCATATAGTGGTGGATCGATACACGTTTAGTTATCAATCGGAGGAACCATATGGACCAAGTGTATGAAGACGTGTGCACATATGATGGTAAGTGAAGTATCTAATCTACAATGCATGTGAAAAGCTTCAGCAACCTCTCCAACTCACTAATTCCCTAAAAATGCATGCCGTGATACCACTTACAATAGTAAGCACAAATTTGAGCTTTCCTCTCAGCTCCAAACTCAGAATATGGTCAATACTATGGTTTTTTTTGAAGCTCTTGATGAGTGCATCTATTGGTGGTATTTTCACTCAAATTTGATAGACACACTTCAAGTTATGGGCAAAAGAGTGAATGGGGCAAAGCACCAATACCCGCTCCACAACTCGTAATGGCTCACACACACACTACAACAATTCAAAAGCGAAGTGAAGGGATAGATAATAGTCCTACACACACATTTCAAGCATTACACAGACACACAAAAGATCATGGAGAAGGAGGAAATCTGCAAGAAAGAAGCAAATTCAAAATTCTCTTCAATTCTTCCCAATGGCAAAATTTTGTTTACAAGAGTCACAAAGTGACTTATATACATGTGCCCTAAAAATGGTCCTTTCACACAAGAGACCGGCACTTTATCGAATAACTCTAGTTTCCTAATATTTTACAAGGATTATGATACAATGATTGGGACTTATGCATCTAGAGGCCTCCCCTAGTGCATTTACATGGCTTCATGGAAATTTCATAGGATTTTTGAAGAAGAAAAATTATGCTCATAATTTGAAAATTTTTGGGGCTCCTCTTTCTTGCCTCTTTTCTCTGCAACAGTTGCCTTTGTTCCTTCCCAATCTGACATGCATCACACCTGTTGATCATCTATTGCTTTGATATGTTTGGCAGTCCTAGAACACTTTGATCCCTACATATATCCTTCAAGGTTCTTTCATTCACATGGGCAAGTCTCTTATGCCACACTTCAAGCTTAGGGTTTGAGACCCAAAAGTGAATAGAGCTATGTTCCTGGTTCCTCCTACTTCAAAAGTAAAGAGGCTACCATGCTTCTCATCTTTGGCTATCTTCTTGAAGTCCTGACATGGATCTTCCACAAAAGCTCCATGTTGGGTGAACCTCAACTATTTGGCCTACACTTATTAGGTTTTTAGTGATAGTGGGTACATAGAAAACCTTACTCAGAATGTTTGTCCTACCATTGGAAGCCTGTTTGAACTTCATGCCTATGCTTTGGACTTTCTAAATTACATAGAAGAGCAATGTTGCCTACAACATGATTCGAACATCCTGAATCTATGTAGAACAAATGATCATCTTCTTTACCATCTTTGTGGCTTAGATTCATAAGAAGCAATGAGTCTTCATGTGGTTGATCTTTTGAATAATTGTTGAAGTCCCTTCTGTTATAGCCTCTATTGTTATTGTTGAAGTTGTGTCCACCTCTACCTCTATCACTTCCATATCCACTCTTCCCATTCCTTTTTGGGGCTTCCCATTGAACCAACAATTATGACTGGTGTGGGTGTTCTTATTGTAGATGGCACAAGGTTGAACATTCTGACCTTTGCGTTGTCATGCTTTGGTCCTTTCTTCTTCCCTTTCCACTTGCTCTTGCTTGCGAAGTTGGCTTGGGAAGTCTCCTATTCATCTTCTTCCTTCTTCTTGCCTTTCAGCTTCTTATCCTTCTTCTCTACATATATAGCACTAGTTGAATTACCATGATAGGAGTTACCTTCCTTTATGCTATTGTTGGCCTTTTGGTTGAAGAGTTGTCCAAGAAAGATGTTGAAGTCTGGAGTTTGCACATCCATGATGAGATCGTAACCCATGGTGAAAGATTGCCATTGCTTATCACTTGGAATCCCGTTGAGAATTTGCCTCATGATAGCCTCTTCTTCAATCAGCTCTCCAATGGATGCTAATTGATCCGTAACCCCCTTGACCTTGGTAACAAACTCTGTAATGGTTTGTTTAGGTGTCTTCTTCATTTGGTTGAACCGTTCCAAAGATGATTCTTTTTTGCTTTGGTACTAGCAAAAAAAAAGGTCTTGAGGGCATCCCAAGTCTCTTGAGATATCTTGCATCATCTAATATGTGGTAATAAAAAGTCAGAGATAGAGTTTAGTATGTATGGCCTTGCTTGAGCATCCCTTGTGCACCAAAGTGTGAGCTTATCTGTCTCCTCTTGTGTAGGTCTTCCATTGGATCTTGGAATAGGCATAGCTTCATCACCTGCTACAATTCCACAAAGATTTCTACCTTGCAAATAGGCATCCATTCTAATTTGCCAAGCCACGTAGTTGTGTTAATCAAGCTTCTTGATCATTGAGGTAAAGTCATCACCCATCTTGATATAGCTCTAATACCACTGAAAGAACTTGGAGAAACTTGTAGGAGGTACAAAAGTGAGTTTCGAAGTGACAAAGTTTGGTCCAATCAACCAACACAAGACCAGCCCTTGAGCTTATGGAGATTCAAATAGACCTTATAGGCATGCAATAAGTGCAATAAAGTGAACTATGTACTTTGGAGCATCAAGGAGAAAGATTCAATACAAAACAGATAGGTTTGTGCATCGACTAGCTCAAAAGCTTACTATTTATGGAAGAGACAATGAACTTCGACCAACATGATTACAATTAGAACAAATCCTTTTATGGTAGTGATACCCATAGGGTTTAGTGTATAAAGTTCACAAGGTTATAAGGAATAAGCAAACTATGATTTAAGAATGAATTAGACACTCAACAGTGGTACCTCCTATTTTTCAAGAATATGTAGAGATTGACCTGGAGACACAAAAACTAAGATTTCTCCCAATCTACTAAACTAAATGCTATCAAGATTTACAGACATAAACTAGACACAAGTATCTTTCCAATGAGGCATCTTCTATCCAATTTGGAGCTCTGTAGAGACAGCAATAGCCTCTGCAGTCTTATTGTTGTCGAAGAAGATGATGCAACAAATGAAGGAGCAAGACAATGATGGTCACAAGTGTATGTATATTGCTTCCATGTATTTTAAAAGTGATTTGAAGTCTTTGTATAGACTCGAGAAGTGATCCACGACTTCTACAAGTGGATGTTGAACTCAAATGAAGGTGGTAAGAGTTGTTGGAGTGAATCAATTCACTTTCCTACAATCTAGGAAAAGTGAAGATCTAGTTTGATCTACTTTTAGGTGATTGATTGCTTGATTGATTGCAACTCAACTACCAAAAATTCGTGGAATTTGGGCTCTCTCTTTCTATTTACATGTGTAAAGATCAAGGCTTTTACAATGGTAAAAGATCCATGAAAAATCTTTTAAAGAAATACAATAAGTGAGCATAAGTAAAAGAACTCTCCAACGGATATTCCTTCGACATAATCCAAGCGATAGTTTTTGATGTGGATCAAATCCACCTCAAGCATAGTGTAAGATTCATGTTCCAACATTATGGTCACCAAGGAGCTGAAACATCCCAGACTCATGGAACTCAAAGGGAGAGGAGTAGAGATAGACCCAAGGTAAGCTTTGCTAACTGCATAGAAAGAGAAAGAACGAGAACAAAGACATATAGAATGGAAAATGAGAGACATAGAGCCCCATAAAATCAAAGAAATGTAGACAAATTCCCTTTGCCAAGGCCAAGAGAACACACTAGGGCATTGGGGCCTACACGATTGGTCAAGTCTATGAAGAATTATTTCAATGGTATAGGAGAACCTTATGATCATGTGGTAGAATTTAGGCAAGTATGGAGAGCCGAACAAGTTGATGGCCTATTCACGCAATACAATGCTTTTAGTCTAACACTCAAAAACACTGCCCTTACGTGGTTTCAACCACTACACAAGAGGCAATTCAAGAACATAGACCAACTGCTAGAAGCCTTCATCATATAGTTTTCTAAGAGTAGCATAAGACAAAACACTTCCTCCCTAATACATAGCTTCAAACAGACACCTCAAGAAACGGTTTGACTTCTAGGAAAAAGGTTCACACAATACCAAGAGAGATGCCGGGTGCCAAAGTTAACCACTCTAGCTAAACAAGTGGAATTATTCTTAGATGGATTGTTAAGTACATAATTGAGATCTTATGTGTACTTAAAGGACCCTAGATCCATAGAAGGGTGTGTAAAAATGCATATAGACATTGAGGATAATCTAGGGGAAGAATTAGAGCTTTCAAAAATCTACAAAGATTCAGATAGCTCTACGAGCCTCACTTCCAAACAATCCACTTCTATTGAGGAACTTGCAGAGAAGGTTCCTCAGAAAGTAGGAGTCTTTGGTAAACAGATACCTAGATTTGCCCCAGTGAAAAGATGCTACACCTGTGGAGGAGACCACATGGCTAATGTGTGCCCAATTATGGCTCAACCCCAAGTTAACCTGAACAGCCTATACTGCACCATAGAAAGGAGGTACACTAAACACACCGCACAAGCCTACCCATATAACAAGAAAGCGGTTAGGAAAAATTATCAACAACCATATCCATAACAAGGAAGATACCAGAACTAGTACCCACAATAGTATGGTAGGCCCCAACAACCCCATCAGCCACCCTACTAAGTGCAACAAAGACCTCAACCAGTGTTAGTGCAACAACCTCCACCTCCAGCAAATGTGATTCCAGTAAAGTATGCAGCCACTGAAGAAAACTTGAATAGAGCCTTAGTGCTAGTATTATAGTTTTGACTCGACTCATATTGATAGTCCATAGGCTTACTATTTGCAGTCACCTGAGCATAATGAAACATACTATGAAGACCCTAGTGAATCTAGTGGGAATCCAAAATATGCTAATGTCATGTATGAAAATCCTAATTCTTGGCCCTAACCTAGATAGATCAAACCCCAAAAACCTAGAGAACCGTTCTATAGATGCAAGGTGATCACTTCATTCGTGATTGCCCTATACCTGCACCCGTGCAACCCCAATCAATGACAATTCAAGGTTTCTATCAAGGTTGTGGGAAAAATCACCTCTTACGAGACTACCCAAAGAACCCACACAATGCACCAAAGATCACTCCCATTAATGTGATTGGGTTATTAGTAGACTCTACTATAAGTGTAACTTTTTTGCAAAGCATATATGCAGAGAAAAAGAAGGGCCCCAAAATTTTTTTGATTTGGACACTTTATTTTTGTAACATGGCTACCTTGTAATATATTTTTCGATGTAAATGCACTAGAGGAGTCCTCTAGATGCATATCCATAGATAGCTATATCATTACCCTTGTAAGCTAGTAAGGAATTAGTCTTTAGTCAATAAAGTTCCGGTCTCTTGTGTGAAAGGACCATTTTTAGGGCACAAGTATATAAGTCATTTTGCAACTCTTTGTAAGGACTTTTTGCCATTTTGAAGAAGTAGAAAAGAAATTCGAATTTGCTTCTTTCTTATCGATTTCCTCTTTCTTCATGATCTTTTATGTGTGTGTAGGACTGTTATCTATCCCTTCCCATCACTTTTGAACCACTATACTGTGTGTGTGAGCCATCATGAGTTGTTGAGCAAGTGTTGGTGTCTCCCGCCATTCACTATTTTGTGCATAACTTGAAGAGAGTTTGTGAGATTCAAGCACTACTAGATGCGTCTCGTCGAGAGCTTCAAAAGGGACTCACTATTGGCCATATTCGAAGTTTGGAACTAGGAGAAAAGTCCGAATTTGTGCCTACTGCTATAAATGGTATTGTGACATGCATTTTCAAAGAACTAGTGAGTTAGAAAGGTAGTCAAGTCTTTTCACATACATTGTAGCTCAGCCACTTCACTTTCCATCATGTGTGCACACGTCCTCATACACTTGGTTCATATGGTTCCTCAGATTGATAATTAAATGTGTATCGGTCCACCACTATATGGACTTGTGAGGGGATTGAGATTTAGTCTCATCGACACAAGTCCCTAAGGCTTCATGACTTAGGTACACATGTTTTTGGTGCTGTTGCCAGGGAAGAAGCTTAACTAAGGTGCCTTCGTGATGGTTATAGCTCTGGAGTGAAGGAATCATACTTGTAAAGGTGAATTCGTTCAGTGGTAGGTAGTCAAGCACTTTAGCACTTGTTGCTTCACACTCATGGGGTGTGTGTAATGAGTTTTTAGGCTTAGGGTTAGGAGTGAGGAAGAAAGGGAAGAGTTATGGTTTGGCAAGAGAGGAGTAGAGGAGGAAGAATTAGGAAACATAAAAAAAAATCCCAAAAAAATTGTCAAAAGTAGCTCAATTAAGTCTTCGGTAACCCAAGAACTATAAAAACCAAAAAAATCAATTCAGTTGGACATTTGTGAAAGCAGGTATCGTGAGCAGAGTAGCGATCAGTATCGCCGGTATGGTATCGTGCCTTGCGAGCTAGAGAGTGAAGTTGAGAGTGCAAAATTTGGTTGAGGCGTCATTGAAGATAAACTATACAAGTTTTTGGTATCAAGAACACAATAAGAACCCATACACGCGTGATCAAAAGCTTTTTCGGTATCGTGGGGAAGGACATAGAGTTTTTTTTAATGTCGATTAGGTGAGACACGGGGTCAAGAGTGAAGAGGGGAGAGAAATAAACAATTTTGCACATAAAAATTTTAGTTTAGATGAAATTTGGCTGAAGTATCACGGTCGGTTGAGTTTTGGTATCGCGATACCAAGATTCCCTAGTATCGCGATAGTCGCCTGGTATCGTATCGTTGCATACCCACTTGAGGTATTGTGATACCATTCTGGTATTGTATTGTAAAGTGCTGGTATCACTATCGTGGATTGGCTGGTGGTATTGTATCGAGGTCCACCCGGTATCATATCGTCCTGATCACGGTATCGTATCGTCTGATCGAACGGTATTATATCACGTGCAAGGTAGATATCGTATCACCAACTTGGTATCATATCGTGCTTATTTTAGTATCGTATCGTGCAAAAAGTGGTATCGTATCATGTGACCATTCTGGTATCATAACGTCAATAGTTCTAGTATCGTATCGTGTGACTTGCTAGTATCATATCGTGTAAAATTTTGGTATCATATTGCTTGCAACCCTAGTATTGTATCATGCAGTGGTCGTGTATCGTATCGTCCACTAACTTGGTATCATATCATTGAATGCAGAGGTATCGTATCGTGTAAATTTTGGTATCGTGTCATCTCATTTGGTGGTATCGTATCATCGGAGGTTTCTAGTATCGTATCGTGCAGTGGTCAGGTATCGTATCATCCACTAACTTGGTATCGTATCGTTGAATGCAGAGGTATCATATCATTTGTGTGGTATCGTCAAGAGTGGTATCGTTCAGAACCACTTAAGCTAATTTAGGATAAAAATTGAAGACTTTGAGGACTTAATTGAAGGGAAGTAGGAAGCCAATATAAGCCCAGAAGGGTGAATGAACTTGAGATCAGGACGGGTGCTAATTAGCTGGAGGAGTGTCATTTCATTGATAGGAAGTGCAACCCAAGCAAGTCATCACTCTATCTATACAGACACCTCTAGTGATTCAGAGGGGGAGCTACCCATGGCCTTAGAAGACATGCGTGGTTCTATCCCTAGGGAGAACTTTATGTCAACTGTAGAGGGGGAATACCCCACCTCTCTGCAATATGTGTCCACTAATCCACAAGGGATCCCTATTTACCTGGATGGATAAAATAAGTCTGTTGCAAGGATGGTAAACTCTACTAAATTAGTGTAAGCCGCCGGATTGGCAATTGTAAAGTCTGACTCTTTTTATATTCCGCACGAACCGAAAGGTCATTGCGTAGATGTTGTAACCTTTTTATAAATCAATGAAAAAGACGCTTCGGGGATGCCCAGAGGAGTTGCCAGACTGTTTGTCTGGTTGATGAAGTCTGTGTAGTTTCTCCTTGGTCTGCATATCCTTTGCAAATTTTTGTGGCAGCTCGATTGAACAGATCTGCTAAAAGCCCACATTTTTATTAAAAAAAAAAAAAAAACAAAAACAAAGAGCACATGGAACAGATAATGTCAATTGCTAGTTTCGTACTCCCCAAGTATTTAGCTTTGCAGGCCATGAGAACGTTGAACTCCTAAGAGCTATTGCTATGATCAATATATCCTTCAGGTTAGAAAGATATCTCTGCATCTTCATAGCGCTTGCATCTTAATAGCGCTTGGGATAAGAGGTCGAAGGGTGGATGAGGAGTTTTTGAAGGAAAGGGAGAGTTCGCTTATTAGAACTGAGTTGGGAAGTCTGAGAGGGGGAGAGTCACAACTGGCATGCCTATTTTTTTTTGCTACGAGAACAGACGTGCTTCTATCGGAAGCATCTTTGAAAGCTACGAGCACATCGATACCCGAGAGAACAAGTTCATCAAGATCCTACTCAGGTGATATTAATGTTTATCTGTCATCAAAGTACAAGGAATGGTTATCTTGAATCAAACATCAGAATGCTTCTCCATTGGCACTCTTGTACCTATAAGAGCAATAAGGAAGAGTGACTGCCAAATATGAGTGCATTGTGTATATCTCTTAATGTGCGTACACAAGTATGAACTTGATAATGTAAGTAAATATATGTATATGTGCATTCGCGGTTTCCCGTTCTCATGCATCAACTGAACATGTATGTGTGATTCATTATTTGGCATATCTGAGAACATGCAGATGTGTTGTATGGTGTGGTTAACCATGTGTTGTGTGCATAGACTTAACATTGTTCATTAGAGTTGCTTGAAATGAGGGATGCTAATCCTTGAGGAGTTGGAGTCTTACATTCTAAAAGTTTCGAGGTCTTAGAGTCATAGCATTTATGAAATTGAAGGGGTTGATATGCTCTTGATGATAAGGAAAAAAAAAAACAAGGAAAAAAGGGAAGGAGAGTAGAGAAAAAGGGGAAACGAGGTGTGTCTGTGTGAGCGCAAAGCGGGTGCAAGAGAGAAAGATAGAGGGAGCAAGAGGGAGAGAATGAAGAAGTGTGTGCATGTTGCTATGTACTTGAATGAGAACTCGAGAAGTGTGTATGTACGATGGTGTAGGTAGGAATGTGTGTTGAGTAAGTTAATGCATGAACGAGTTTGTGTGGTTCAATTCGGGGTGTGCTGGAGTAAGGGCATCTTGTTTGAGTGAAAAGTGTTTGAAAATCAGAGTGATCGGGATAAGAGTAGATAAAAAAGGGGACTTCATTTGCGCATATTGGCAAGCTGAGGGTGAGGAAGGTTTGTCCAAACACAGAAACCTAAGCAGTTTATTGCGGGAAAACATCTCCTCTACGGCGGCTTCATAAAGGTAAACATTTTGGTGCGTTTGCCAAGAACAACTTGGCACGTCTCTATAAGAGAGTGCCATAGGTTCGCTTAGCACCACATGTTGGCTGAGCTTGCGGACCCAAGATCTAGTACATGAGCGAGGGGAGCTCATCCTCAGGAGTAACACAAACGCAAAGAGAGGAACGCGCTCAGAGAAGAGCCCTTGAAAGAGAAAGGAAGAGGTGGGAGTTGCAAGGTGAGTCGACCTCGACTAGCTCAAAGAAATCTGCTAAAAACGTGTATTCCTGTAGGAGAGTCGCGAATCAAGTGCAAAAGTTTGAAGGAGGGATCCTGAAGCCGCGTGCACTAAATTTCTGGGATCGAAGTGATATTGACATCACACCTCTGTTCGAAATGGCTCAACGGATTTCGGTTCATGTGGGGGACTTTATCAAGTTCGCAGGTGCTTGGGAACAGGATCCGGATAGTTTTATCCAGCTGTTTGAGGTTACTTGTGAGGCCAATGAGGTAGTTGACTAGGGTCAAAGGTTGAGGATTTTTTCGGCTATTCTCTGAGATGAGGCAGCCAATTGGTATGGGAATCTGACACCACAAGAGCGTGGAACTTATCAGATGCTCAAGGAAGCCTTCTTGGCAAAGTTTCGACGACAAGGCTTCCAAGATAGATTGGCCCAACAGATGGATTACCTGCGACAGGGAGTCAATGAGAGCATTGATAACTACATTCAGAGAATGGAAACCTTGGTAAGAAAAATGGGCGCGAATGCCCCGAATGATGAGACATTGAAAAGAAGATTCATTGCCGGGTTGAGAGATCCTACGACGCAACAACATATTAGCCTGTCAAGACCGACAACTTTAATAGATGCTAAGGAACAAGCAAGGCTTTGGGAGGAAGTACAATTATGTCAACAGAGGAAGATGGAGCTCTTATACGAGCCAATGGGAGGCTCAGGAAACATAGCGATAAAAGATTCTGGCCAAGGAAGTCCCGCATTGATGACCCCAGCTTTTGTAGCTGCCACTAGCACGCCAGACGAGGTAAAGCCTGCGCTAACTGAAGAACGAATATTGGAGTTGGTCACACAAGCTATAAAAGCTGCCACAATGACCCAGAAAACATACCCAGAAAACATACACAGTAAAACCAGAGGTAGCTACAAACCCGAATCAAGTGTTTTGATCAAATACATGGTGTGGAAAGTGCCATGGTTACGGCCATTTGGCTTTAGAATGCCCTACAGTCTCGAGAGTATTCTCAGATAGATTGCCACCTAGAATGCGTTGCACTTTTTGCGGAAGGACCAATCACACGGAAGACCGATGTTACAACAAGAGGGCCTATGAAGAGTGGACCATGAAATTGGGAGATACAAGAGAACGGTCCTACATGGGATTGCCTACTCAAAGTGTCCCGCCTACATTTCGTTGGGAAAATAGACAAACTTATGGATATGGTGCTCAGGGTCAGGGAGGAGACTATCCGAGAGGAGTCGCACGTAATCAAAGGAGAGATGGTCCAATCCAGTGCTGGAGATGCCATGGCTTTGGCCATACTCAATCTAGATGTCCAAACAAAAAGAAACCAGTTGATTATACCCCACTATGTAGGTACTGTAGTGGAGAGGGCCACTTTGATGAAGATTGTCCAAAATGAAGAGCTGCCGCCAGCAAGGAAAAAGGACCAGTAGGGTCCTCGAATTATGTTGATACTCAGATGCATTCCACAACGAGAGCTCAAGAGCACGTTCCTACGATCGGAGTAGTGTTCAAGACACCGAACCCTCAAGAAGGCTCTAGCTCGTCAATGCACTTTGTGGATGCTTACCAGGCCAAGAAACCGCATAAAGAGCCAACTGTGGCGGTAGTCACAAGAACTCAAGAGTATTTGAAGAAAAATCCAGAAGGTGAAAGCGAAAAAGCGAGTCAAGAGAAGATAGCTGAACATGGAGAGGTAGAAAACCAAGTTGGAGGATTTGCTGAGCAGCAAGAGTTTGAGGATGGGGAAGAGATAGAGATTCTTCCACCAGTGACCAAGGAGTTTGTGCCAGGCATAGCACCATTCCCTGAAAGATTAAGGGCTCCAAAGTGTAGGGAGGAAAGACAAAGTTCGGAAGAAGTGGACATCGTAAAGCTGCTCGATGACACGGAAGTCACACTGGACATTGGCACATTGCTGAAATGTTCACCTGCATATAGGAAACAATTTTACAACGAATATATTAAGAAGCCGAGGAAAGCTCAAGACAAAAAGAGGCAAGATAAAGATGTACAAGGAATGATTCAAAATATTACGACGCAAATTGATTCGAATGCTCCAGCTGTGACAGTTGAGATTAAAGGGTATGCAGTCCCTGGGGCTCAGTTAGATAGTGGAGCCGCAGTCAACCTTATGACTGAGTACATGATGAAAGCTTTGGGCCTAAACCACATGGAAGAAACTCCAATGTCCTTGAGAATGGCAGATCAAACGCAAGTAAAGCCTGCATGTCTTTTGAAGAATGTAAGCACAGTTGTGGGCGGTCTAGAATTTAAAGTTGATTATCTGATAGTAAGACCAAGGACCTCAGAGGCCACCTTCTCAATCTTACTTGGATGGCCATGGCTGGTGCAAGCCGAATGTGTGCACGATTGGCGCACAGGATTTATCACAATTGGACCGAAGGCTGATCGAATACAACTTCAAGTGTCTCCAAACTTGACCGGCAAGAAGTCGACAACAACTGAGGAAAGGGAGCAGAAAGCAAAGGAAAAGGTTAGACAAGAAATGGCGCGGGTAAGATTTGCCTTGCGCACGGAAACTTCCAAGGACCTTTTACAGGATGGATTTAACTTGCAATTATCCAAACTCCAACACGCGAAAGTGGGCGAGTACAAAGACCCACTAGTTTACAAGGATGACTCAGACCAGGAGTTGCTAGGATGGTTGACACATACCAGTGAATTTGAGTGCTACATGTTAAGTATAGATGCAAGGGAAAGCAAAGCTACCCAATCCCTGGAGAAGGGAACTTCAAAAGATGAGTTGAAGCTGGAGTTAGCTCCAACAATGGAAGTACAATAGTTGAGAGAAAGGGTCAGAGTGCTAGAAGCAGAGCCTCTAAGGAGAAGTCGAGAATCGGAAAAAGAAGCGGAAAGTAAGACTAAAGTGCAGGAAGCCATTGCAAAAGCTGAAGTAAAGAAATTGGGTGCGGTTGAAAAAGAAAAAAATAATGATTTACTGGCCAACCATGCACGCATGATTGGGCAGCACTTTCCAATCACAGCGTCATCAAGGAATAAGGAATATTCGCGAGAAGCTCAGGTGAAAAAATGGGAAGTTTTTCCAGAAAAGTTCTTGAGCGTGGGGTCAGAGATACTAGATGGAGTACGAGATTGCATTAAATTGGCACTCAAAAATTTCAGCAAGGCCTTTGCATGGTCATACAGTGATCTGAGAGGAATTGATCCCCAAATCTTCCAACATTATATAGATTTGGAAGAAGGCACCCGACCAATATGTCAACGACTTAGGCGGACAAATCCAGTCTACTCGGAATTGATCAAGCTTGAATTGACTAAGTTATTGGAAGCAAGATTCATATATCCCATCGCATCCAGCGAATGGGTATCACCAATTGTAGTTGTTCCGAAAAAAAAAAGAAAATCTGCATTTGCATAGATTATCGGAAGTTGAACGAGCGTACAAAAAAGGATCACTTCCCTTTGCCGTTTACTGATCAAATCTTGGACAGAGTGGATGGCCATAAATTGTACTCATTTTTGGATGGTTTCAGTGGGTACAACCAGATCCAAATCCATGAAGAGGATCAATCAAAAACTACTTTCACGACAGAATGGGGTACATATGCATATCGTGTGATGCCATTTGGATTATGCAATGCACTGGCCACATTCCAGAGGGCAATGATAGCTGCATATCAAGACTATTTGCAAGATTGGATGGAGATAGTCCTCGATGACTTTGCGATCAGAGGCAATGATGAAAACATGATGGAGAGGATCGAAGCTATTTTAAGAAGAAGCATTGAAAAAGGCATCGCATTAAATCATGAAAAGTGTACATTTGGAGTACGAAAAGGATTGCTCTTGGGACATGTTATTTCCGAAAAAGGGATCGCGGTTGATGAGGATAAAGTAGAAAAAATCGTACAACTTCCACCTCCTCAAAACTTGTGGCAACTTAGAGGATTCTTGGGATATGCTAATTATTATCAACGATTTATATTAAATTTTGCATCAATAGCAGCACCACTGACGAACAAGACACTCCAGGGTTTTTATGTAGGTCTTGACTGGTACTCAGGTCTCGATGGCTTTTGTAGGACGACGATGGGATTCTTAGGAAGTGTCTAGTCATGGAATAATTGTACATAGCGAATAGTAGATGCAATAAAGGGGTATGCATTTTGGGTATGTTGCATCTCCTGTGATATTCATTTCAGTTGTCGTCGTTTATTTCGGTACGTTCTTTTCTGTTTTCTAGCCATGATGGTTGTATGTGTAAGACATGGAAAGGTATGAATGTGTTATTTTGGTTGAGACTATTTTCATAATGGAATGCCTGAGCAATTTGATGCATGTTGGAAATGGAATTGCATATATGTGCATGTTCTTGGATCATTTTGTAAGTGAATGATTTGTATGTATTCATGAGTGATTTTTTTGAGCACTAATAGCTTCAATGAGTGCAGGTCCAGTGGGAATGATGGCTCAATGAAGAGGTATGTAAATAAGTTGTAAACTGACAGTCTCATGGCTATTTGGATTAAATTGCAGCAAGAGTGGCTCGTCGAAGACGACTTCGCAAATAAGAAAAGGGGAGTATGTTAGCTCATGAAGTGGTTGATCGTTTATGCACTAATATGCTTTTGGGGTGTAGAATACATGGTTGATCACAGGTACCTTGAAGGGAAAGTCGGTGTTATGACGAAGAGAAGCACTAGGATGTAGTGCTAAAAGGGAGCAGATGTTTCTTTGCATGAGACGTTAGGGCTCAAGGAAACCAGTGAATTCAAGTACCTAAAACAAAATGCTTGTGTCAATGGAGCCCATCCTCACTTGAAATTGTAGCTGTTGCTTAAGGCATTGAATTTACTTGGATTTACTGAGAAAAATATCCGAGCACCAGGTGTCGTCAAGGGCGGGCTTGGAGGTTTGCTGGCAAACTATGTTCAAGAGCATCTGCAGCAATTTACTCAGCGGCATCTTCTTCAACATGGTGAAGAGGTTGTTGCTTGTGGGGGATTAAGGAGCCGCATTATTGGTTCTCCGCTCAATGATGGAAACATTAACTTCTTTGAATATGAGTTGCTTCCTTTCCTTGTCAGTCATGAAGCGAGAAATGTTCAGAAGCTGGAATCAAGTTCAAATAGAACTTGGAGAAACTCTTAACGGGAAGTGCATGCTGCAAACAATCTTTATCATGTGATGATTTATTCATAGTGTATCATACATTTGGATGGAATACATACAATGGGCTGTCCATTTCAGTTGTCAGATGAATGGTCCATTTTCCGTTCTTTGTTGCAAAAAGGAGGAGGTTGTTTCTTTTAAATTTTTTGGCCACTACTATAGAAGGCGACAGAGGATTCTGGGCGCCAGCTCTACTATCTCCTACCGTAGGATATACAAGAAAGGGAGAGGTTATCTTTGTTTTTTTTTATGTGGTTCTCTTGAGCAAGTATGCCCCTCCTCGTCTCTCTCCTCATCACCTTGGCAGCAGTACTCGTCCATGCTTCTTTCCGATACCCCAACGACAGCTATTCCCAGCCGCAAGATCATGCTTCTCTGTTGGGAAAGAATTCTGGTAGCATGGGCATGTAGCTGAAGTTGTACACTTGCGCAATGGAATAAGGACGGTGTAGATGTATTTAATTTCTGTATGTGCATTCTTAGAGAGGAGAGGGCTTAGAGATTTTGCAATGGTGTCTCCTTTTGCACAATGGCTGCTGATTCTTCTTTGGAACCAGGAAGAGTGTTTCTCCTCGGCTGCCCAGTTTGTGCTGTCATATTCGTTATCGCTTCAATGTTGTGAATAGGGTGCAATTCATCAACGTCTTGTGACATCAAGTCTATTTGCTTAGGACAGTGATTGTTTTGGCCGGAAGGCTGAAGATGCAATGGTCCAATCAGTGGAGTATGGCGATAAATAGATGCTTTTTGTGAAACTCCAGTTAAATTTGATGTTCTGAAGAATGTTGAGCAAACATTGGGATGCCTAATAGTAGGGACATCTCGTACATGCTTTCTGTTAAGCTTTAGTGAATCTTGATCTAAGAATGTGAAGCAAGCATGTAGGGTTCCTAACAGTAGGAACAAAAGATGGACTTTATTATCGTTTGAGGGAGGATACAAAAGAGAGATGGAAGGTTGCTTCTCTGCAGGCACACTGCGCAAGAGAGACAGAGAGAGGAAGGAGAATCAGATGCTCCGTAATCTCTATGCAATCTGATGATTGATGTTGGATTACATGGTGCGTGCTGGCGGCTACTGTTCTTCTGGATAGGAGAGAGACAACGTGAAGGAGCTCTGGAGAAGATCGATGCGGGAATGAAACTGTGTTGCTGTTGCGCACGGAGGCAGAGGTGGAAGTACATGGAGGGGTTGCTTGCCATTAACTTATTGTGCCGCTGATTTGAAAGGGAAACCTGCTGAGATCGTACGCTAGAGGGATCCTTGGAAGATAGAGAGCAGCGTACATATGGAGGAACTTCAATCAATTTGAAGCACTGCAAGAGAAGTCTTGAAAAAGTGTATGCAGAAGAGGAGAGGTAGAAAAGCACGCTGTAGAATAATAGAATAAAAGAGATTTTAATCAGACATAACAAGCGCAACCAGTAGAGTGGGAGGTCGATGAAAAGAGATGGACAATTGTTGCAGCAGTCTTTGCTGATTATACAAATCAATCTGACAGAGAGTGAATTCTAATCATCTGGTATTTGAAGTTCATGCACAAGAGTTGAAGAATCAATTTGAAAGAAATGATCTGACGACTGATGAAGAAAGATCACGCTGACAATTTACACATAGTAGAAGGGAAGATGTTGGTCTGCACTTTTGGGGTTCGTGAATGTGCTGCTGGTTCTCTAAGGAAAACTGCTATCTCACTCAAAACCAAATAAGAAGCAATAGCGACGGAGGACCGAGGTAAAGTGATCTTCCCATTCTTCATCAATAAATTTCCCAATCGCCAGCTTTGAAATCCTATTTGATTTGCGCATCAGTTCTCTGTAATACACTCGTGTCTGAACTCAAACGGTTCTACTTTCTAGCCTCTTCTCCAGGGCGTACACTGTGAGCTCATGATCTGTAAGATTAAACTGCAAGAGAGATGTCTCAAATAGCGCTTGTGTAGAATGATGTGCATGAATGTCCTATTTGCTTTTTGAATACAGCGCAGTATTTGTTGGGAATTTTGCATGTTCATATGCACTTGTTTGTAGCAGAAACTTCACACCATTAGACAAGTGCTAATAACAGACTTAATCCACAAAAATGGTTTAGATGCTATTTCCAATTCGTAATTTGCAGAATCCAGATTCTCTGTAATAATCAATTGGTGTGGAAGCAGTTATGCATAAGCCTTGAGTTTAGGATAACTCAACAATTGTAGATATCAACTCCTTGGTCTGCATATCGTTTGCAAATTTTTGTGGCAACTCGGTTGAACAGATTTGCTAAAAGCCCTCATTTTTATTAACAAAAAAAACAAAAACAAAGAGCACATGGAACAGATAACGTCAATTGCTAGTTTCGTACTCCCCAAGTATTTAGCTTTGCAGGCCATGAGAACGTTGAACTCCTAAGAGCTATTGCTATGATCAATATATCCTTCAGGTTAGAAAGATATCTCTGCATCTTCATAGCGCTTGCATCTTAATAGCGCTTGGGATAAGAGGTCGAAGGGTGGACGAGGAGTTTTTGAAGGAAAGGGAGAGTTCGCTTATTAGAACTGAGTTGGGAAGTCTGAGAGGGGGAGAGTCACAACTGGCGTGCCTATTTTTTTTTGCTACGAGAACAGACGTGCTTCTATCGGAAGCATCTTTGAAAGCTACGAGCACATCACTACCCGAGAGAACAAGTTCATCAAGATCCTACTCAGGTGATATCCATATTTATCTGTCATCAAAGTACAAGGAATGGTTATCTTGAATCAAACATTAGAATGCTTCTCCATTGGCACTCTTGTACCTATAAGAGCAATAAGGAAGAGAGTGACTGCCAAATATGAGTGCATTGTGTATATCTCTTAATGTGCGTACACAAGTATGAACGTGATAATGTAAGTAAATATATGTATATGTGCATTTGCGGTTTCCCGTTCTCATGCATCAACTGAACATGTATGTGTGATTCATTATTTGGCATATGTGAGAACATGCAGATGTGTTGTATGGTGTGGTTAACCATGTGTTGTGTGCATAGACTTAACATTGCTCATTAGAGTTGCTTGAAATGAGGGATGCTAATCCTTGAGGAGTTGGAGTCTTACATTCTAAAAGTTTCGAGGTCTTAGAGTCATAACATTTATGAAATTGAAGGGGTTGATATGCTCTTGATGATAAGGAAAAAAAAAAACAAGGAAAAAGGGAAGGAGAGTAGAGAAAAAGGGGAAACGAGGTGTGTCTGTGTGAGCGCAAAGCGGGTGTGAGAGAGAAAGATAGAGGGAGCAAGAGGGAGAGAATGAAGAAGTGTGTGCGTGTTGCTATGTACTTGAATGAGAACTCGAGAAGTGTGTATTTACGATGGTGTAGGTAGGAATGTGTGTTGAGTAAGTTAATTCAGGAACGAGTTTGTGTGGTTCAATTCGGGGTGTGCTGGAGTAAGGGCATCTTGTTTGAGTGAAAAGTGTTTGAAAATCAGAGTGATCGGGATAAGAGTAGATAAAAAAGGGGACTTCATTTGCGCATATTGGCGAGCTGAGGGTGAGGAAGGTTTGTCCAAACATAGAAACCTAAGCAGTTTATTGCAGAAAAACATCTCCTCTATGACTTCATAAAGGTAAACAAGTGCCCAGACCCGTAGTCAAGTATGAAGGAGGAATGTACATGGATAAATTAGCTCACATCTACGTGGTAACAAAAAACCCAGATTAGGGTTCTCAATATCCCATTAGTCAATCCATCCAAGAATAGTGATATCATTTTTTGCTGGGAGGGTCTTTCTGTTGCTCGACATCTATCGACATATTGATCAAATCTTCCAATTGAGATCTATCAACGGCATCCACCAGCCAATATCTTCTTTGGTTCTGGTCTAGCTATGAGACTCTAGACTCATCTTCAGGATCCTTTCACTCATAGAAAGTCATTGGGCTTACTTCCTATCCTTGTGTGGGTGAATCAGTTTGTAACAGGAGGTCTGACATGTGGATTAAGTAGACATCTAACAACTAATCATCTTGAGGTATCAAATCCCCTCTCAAGACTCGCGTCACCATTGACTTGCCTCTTGGTGTAGATACTAACTCTTTAGGGTCAGGTCTACCCAAGTTTCCTCATCCTTCCAATTCTCCTCTCTCGCTGATCACCCATAGGGCACACAACACCCATCTCTGCATAGAGCATTGCAGGGGCACACAATAGTGAGAAGTGCGCAACAGGCAAGGATGGATCAAGGCCAACAATTACCCATGAAGAAGTGCAAGAAGATATTCGACAGATCCCAAGCCTCGGAAGGTGCTTCAACCTCTTGATCTTCGGGAGGTCCAGATCGAAGGCTGTAAATCTAGAACTTCATACCTTCCACTGGTTGCATGCATGGTAGCCCAACTTAACACAACAACCCAGATTTAAAGAGGTTATTGGTGAGCTAGACTACAAATTGATTGTAGTTCATATGCATGGTTTGTGAGCCGTGAAAAGAAAAGAAGAGGCCAAAAACAAGGCAACAGATCTTGGGTTATGATCAGTTTCTTGACCATTGGCATAGAACTAGAGGCGAGAAGCAAAACCTCTCAAGGGATGACAGAGACAAAAAGGGGGAGAGTGTTGCAAAGGAGATATGCAGAGAAAAAGAAGGGCCCCAAAATTTTTTCGATTTGGACACTTTATTTTTGTAACATAGCCACCTTGTAATATATTTTCAGATGTAAATGCACTAGAGGAGTCCTCTAGATGCATATCCATAGATAGCTATATCATTACCCTTGTAAACTAGTAGGGAATTAGTCTTTCGTCAATAAAGTGCCGGTCCCTTGTGTGAAAGGACCATTTTTAGGGCACAAGTATATAAGTATTTTTGTGACTCTTTGTAAGGACTTTTTGCCATTGTGAAGAAGTAGAGAAGAAATTCGAATTTGCTTCTTTCCTGTTGATTTACTCGTTCTTCATGATCTTTTATGTGTGTGTAATGCTTGGAATGTATGTGTAGGATTGTTATCTATCCCTTCCCCTCACTTTTGAACTACTGTAGTGTGTGTGTGAGCCATCACGAGTTGTGGAGCGAGTGTTGATGTTTCTTGCCATTCACTATTTTGCGCATAACTTGAAGAGTGCTTGTAAGATTCAAGTGAAGATACCACCAATAGATGTGTCTCATTGAGAGCTTTGAAATGAACCACTACTGCCCATATTCCGAGTTCAGAGCTAGGAGAAAAGTTCAAATTTGTGCCTACTATTGTAAATGGTATTGCGACATGCATTTTCAGAGATCTAGTGAGTCAGAAAGGTAGTCAAGTCTTTTCACACATACATAGAGCCACATATGATATAGAGTCAATGCATTCGATAGGATCACGATCCTCATGGATGCATGAAGACACCTACTTATGGATGTGTAAAGTTGCAGAAGAAGAAGAGAAAAGAGAAAAAGCTAGAGAGGTAGGCATGAACAAAACTCAAAGATCAATTCGAGACATAGCCTATGCACATGTCGTATTTCCAGATGAAGAGGTTGAACCTCATGGTTGGGCAAAAATTCTAGCCACAATGGATGTAGCCATCAATGAAGAACAATGGACACAACACTGTGACAAAGATGGCTATGACATTTTAGTATTTACTATAGAACCACTTATGTGTGATTCAGTTCTTGAAGAATATGAGCCAAGCACTGATGTACTTGAGGAAGAAAGTGACTCAGATCTAGATTCAATCATTATGGACCCATTTTGTGCCTCAGAAGAAGAATTCCTACGTGAAATAGAAGCTCACTCTCAAGGACGAGAAGAGCTTATGAATGAGGTGAGGTTAGCCACACAGGTAACCACCAAGGGCGAAGAAAAGAAAAGAAATAGAAGAGAAGCCTCACCAAACGAGGAGGAATCTTTGTTTGAGGTCCCTGAAAATTTCAAGAAGCATGAGATAGAAGATTGAAAAGTCATGATCAAAATGCCTAAACGAGAAGCCCTAGTAGGAGAGGCCTATGATAACAAAGAGGTGACAAAGAAAGTTGTTGTAACCATAGAAGAAGGAGAAGAAAGATGCACATACATAGGACATGACGTGACATGGAGCAAGAGTTGATTGCCTTGCTAAGAGAATACAGAGATGTGTTTTCTTGGAGTTATAAGGACCTAAAAGGAGTAGATCCTAATATATGCTCCCATACGATTCCCATGACCTCAGAAGCTAAGCCTTCCAAATATAAGCCCTACCCATATAATGATAATTATGCTGCCAAGATCAAGGAGGAGATACATAGATTGATAGAAGCTAGATTCATTTATGAAATAGAGCACACCGAGTGGGTATCCCCCATTGTAGTGGTGCCCAAAAAGAATGGCAAGCTATGTGTTTGCATTAACTTGAAGAAAGTTAATGCAACCACTATTAGAGATAGCTATACACTTCCTATCACTAATCACCTATTAGAGAGGGTAGCAGGCAAGGAAGTTTATAGCTTCCTTGATGGATTCTCTGGCTATAATCATGGCTATTACTCTAGAAGATCAACATAAGATAGATTTTGCTATAGAATGGGGAATATTTGCTTTATGGGTAATGTCATTTGGGCTCACCAATGTGCCAACTACCTTCCAAAGGCTGATGTGTCATGCATTCAAAGAGTTCTTGAGAAAGAACTTGGAAGTCTATGTTGATGATCTCTGCGCTCATTCCAACATCAGACAAACACATATACCTAAACTCAGATAAATCTTTGACAAATGTAGAGAATATCAAGTTTGCTTGAACCCAGAAAAGTGTGTTTTTATGGTCAGGCAAGGCAAGATTCTTGGACACATAGTGTCAAAGAATGGCATATCCAGGGATAAGGAGACGTTTAGAGAAATTACAGAGCTACCTAGGCCTAAGAATGTCAAGGAAGTATAAGATTTCATGGGACATTGCAATTATTATCGACATTCACATGTATGCAATCATTGCACAACCTCTGTACTCCTTGTTGACTAACTTTGAGTGGACCGATGAATGAAAAAACTCCTTTAATGAGCTCAAGAGATAGCTATGTTCAACACCAAACTTGACTACACCAGATTGGAACAAGGCATTCCATGTTCATGTGGATGCATCCAATTACACTATTGGGTGTGTGTTAGCACGACCTACTAGTGAAGGTAATATGGATTTTCCCATTGCCTATGCCACTAGAAAATTGAATGGTGCTGAACAAAATTATGCCACAATCGAGCGAGAAGTATTAGGCCTGGTATATGCGGTTAAGAAGTTCAGACATTATTTGCTTGCAAATAAGTTTAAATTTTTTTACAGATCATCAAACACTATTATATCTAGTGAACAAACCTTGCAATACTAGAAGATTAGTAAGAGGGTCCCTCTTGCTAATGGAATATGAATTTCAAGTTGTGGTTAGGAAAGGTAGAACTCACCTTTAGGTAGATCACCTTTCTAGAACTACTTCAAGAGAGTCTCCTCAAGGGGTATCAGATGTCCTTCTTGATGCTTATTTGTTCAATCTAGAAGTAGTGCTTGAATGGGCCAAAAGTATAGTGCCGATTCTAACATTTGGACCCAAGCATCATGTACTAAGATTTCAAGATAAAGAAGTAGTAAGGTCCTAGAAATATCACATCATGGTAGGCAGTGTGTATACTAGCTTGCTGTGTAGAAGAAGATGAACATGCAAAGTGGTTGCAAATAGCACATGTAGGTGCACTGCAACAACATCACTCCAAACATCGAACTTTATAGACGTTGCAAAGGTTAGGGGTGAATTGGCCAACTATGGAAGCATATGTCGATAAGTTATGCAAGGAATGCCCAAGGTGTACTATTAGAACACCTATGGAACATGCTACACTATATCAAGTGTCTTTAGTACCAGATTGGAGTGAGCCTTTGGTAAGTATCTTGAAGATGAAAACATTCCCTCAAGAAATGACCTTGTCCAGACAACAAAGTTTAGAACAAGAAGCCCTAGAATATGCACTCATTGGTGATAATCTATACAAGCATGGAAAGCATGAATACATAAGAATACGTGTCCACGAGAGCGAATGTCTTAAGATGTTGGAGACTACTCACCAAGGTCAAGTGGGAGGACACTTCAAACTAGATAGAGTGATTAAGGCAATAATTTTTGCAAGTCTTTGGTGGCCAACACTTCAAATGGATGCACGTACTTATGTGAAGAGATGTGATACTTGACAACAAATTCAATACTCGATACATAAGGATGAGATGCATTTGAAACCTATGATGGGTGGACGCACATTTTTTAAGTGGGGAATAGACTTTGTCGGTCCTATTAATCCCCCAACTAAGGGTTCACATGCTGAATACATCATTGTGGCCACTGATTATTTGACTAAATGGGTGGAAGTGAAGACAACAATAAAGAACAATGTGCAAACCACACCCAAGTTCCTATTTGAGAATGTATTTACAATATATGGTTTGCCCATAGAATTAGTGAGTGATCAAGGCACGAAGTTCTTGAATGAAGTCCTTAAAAACCTTCTTCAAGAATTCTTGGTAGTACATAAGAAGTTAGCCCCCTATCATCCACAAGCTAACGGACAAGCCAAAAGCACAAATAAGATTCTATATAATGTGTTGATAAAGTTGGTGAATAATAAACGCTCTGATTGGGACAAATAGCTGCACCATGTTGTTTTGGCATATTGAGTCGCCTATAAAATAGTATTCAATGCCACACCCTTTCAGATAGTGTTTGGCCAAAATGTAGTGCTACCATTAGTTTTCCTAATACCCGCATTGAGAGTAGCACAAGAGCATCAATGGACCGACCATGAGCTCTCATCTAGAATCTTTGATCTAGAATGCTTCGGTAAAACAAAATTGAGAGCAACACCAAGGATTTATGCAGCTAATAAATGACAAAAGGCATATTTCAATGCCCATGTGAAGGATAAAGTCTTGAAAGTAGGAGACTTAGTTTTGTTGTACACCTTGAAGCAACATGCACGGAAGTTGGAGAAGCATGGCTATGGATAAATGATTATTAATAACAGATCAACAAGTGCAGCCGTCCAATTAGCCACCCTAGAAGATGACATCCTAGCAAGTTACATTAGTGGATGCAGAGTCAAATTATATCAAGAACCCGTCATGGACGAAATGCTAAACCGACTCAATACTGCCAAGAAACATAAGGAAGAGGAAAAACGAGTTCGAGAAGAAGCGCATGCAGAAGCCTTACAACACATCCGACAAATGAAATTGAGAAGAGAGGGTAGAGATCAACCTAGGTTAGATGATTATGAAGTTCCAAGATATCACATGGCCATGTGCAAAGCATCAGGTGTACGTTCCCATAGAATACTTGACCGACAACCCTTTGCTATCCTAGAGGTAGGACAAGGAGAGAGTGCCATGACTGTAAGGGACTTGATTGACTCAGGTGCAGCCACTATTGCAATTAGGCTTTCATATCATCAAGACTTAAAATTAAATGTCAATCCTATAGAAGCATATCGAATAGGATTGAGAGGCTTGGAGACCCCTTGCATGGGTGAGGTGAAGCTTCCCATCTACATTCAAGATGTTCTTATGATAAAGAGTCAGAATCAAGATCATATGGTAGTGTTACCTTTTGTTTGTCTTGATCATACCAAGACCTGTGTTCTTCAAACACAACATCTCTACTTGTAGTGAATTTCTTGGTTGAAGGATTGAAGAACGTGTAACCCATCTTAGTTGAATCATATCCAATAAACACTACCTTTGTTGCCCTTTCATCTAACTTACCTCTTATTTGTGATGGTACATGAACATAAGCTAAACAACCAAAAACCTTGCAATGTCCAAGACTAGGTTTTCTTCCATGCCATGCTTCATAAGGAGGCATACCTTGAATTGATTTGGATGGTAGTCTATTGACAAGGTACACAGCAGTTGAAATAGCTTCTGCCCATAGATAATGTGGAAACTTCTTCTCTTCAAGCATTGTTCGGGCTGATCCAACCAATGTCTTGTTTCTCCTCTCTGCAATTCCATTTAGTTGAGGAGAGTACCTAGTAGTCACTTCCCTTTTGATACCTTTGTCCTGCAAGAACTCATCAAACTCTTTGGAGAAGTATTCTCCCCCTCCATCAGATATGAGCTTCTTTAGTGATCTACCTGTATGATTCTCCACATGTGCAAGATACTTCTTGAAGCAATCAAACACTTCATTCTTACTCTTGATAAAGTATAGAACAATCCATCTACTATGGTCATCAATAAATGAGACATAATACCTTGATCCTGCCAATGAAGGTTCTTGACTTGGTCTCCATACATCTGTATGTACTAAGTCCAATAAGTTGTTGTGGGTGTAGCCTTTGTGGTTGAATGGTTTTCTTTGTGCCTTCCCAATCTGACATGCATCACACCTGTTGATCATGTGTTGCTTTGATATGTTCGGCAGTCCTAGAACACTTTGGTCCCTGCATATATCCTTCAAGGTTCTTTCATTCACATGAGCAAGTCTCTTATGCCACACTTCAAGCTCACTTAGGGTTTGAGACCTAAAGTTGAATAGAGCTATGTTCCTGGTTTCTCCTACTTCAAACGTAAAGAGCCTACCATGCTTCTCGCCTCGGGCTATCTTTTTGAAGCCTTGACATGGATCTTCCACAAAAGCTCCATGTTGGGTGAACCTAACTTGCAGGCCTTTTTCAACTATTTGGCCTACACTTATTAGGTTTTTAGTGATAGTGGGTACATAGAGAACCTTACTCAGAATGTTTGTCCTGCCATTGGAAGCTTTGACATTACCAATCTTCTCCACATTGTGCTTTGTGTCATCCCCTGTTTGCACTTAACGTCTATGCTTTGGACTTTCCAAATCAAATAGAAGAGCAATGTTGCCTGCAACATGATTCAAACATCCTGAATCTATGTAGAATAAATGATCATCTTCTTTACCTTCTTTGTGGCTTAGATTCATAAGAAGCAATGAGTCTTCATGTGGTTGATCTTCTGAATAATTGCTGTAGTCCCTTCTATTATAGCTTCTATTGTTATTGTTGAAGTTGTGTCCACCTCTGCCTCTATTGCTGCCATATCCACCTCTTCCACTTCCTTTCTGGGTCTTCCCATTGAACCAACAATTTTGAGTGGTGTCGTTGGTCTTATCGCATATGGCACAAGGTTGAACATTTTGACCTTTGGCTTTGTCTTGCTTTGGTCCTTTCTTCTTCCCTTTCCACTTGCTCTTGCTTGCAAAGTTGGCTTGGGAAGTCTCTTCTTCATCTTCTTCCTTCTTCTTGCCTTTCTGCTTCTTATCCTTCTTATCTGCATATAGAGCACTAGTTGAAGTACCATGATAAGAGTTACCTTCCTTTATGCTATTGTTGGCTTCTCGATTGAAGAGTTGTCCAAGAAAGATGTTGAAGTCTAGAGTTTTCACATCCATGATGAGATCATAAGCCGTCGTGAAGGATTGCCATTGCTTATCACTTCGAATGCCGTTGAGAATTTGCCTCATGATGACCTCTTCTTTAATCAGCTCTCCAATGGATGCTAACTGATCCCCAACCTCCTTGACCTTGGTAACAAACTCTGTGATGGTTTTTTTAGGTGTCTTCTTCATTTGGTTGAAATCGTTCCAAAGATGATTCTTTCTTGCTTTGGTACTAGCAGAAAAGAAAGTCTCGAGGGCATCCCAAGTCTCTTGGGATGTCTTGCATCCTCTAATATGTGGTAATAGAAAGTCAGAGATAGAGTTTAGTATGTACGACCTTGATTGAGCATCCCTTGCGCACCAAAGTGTGAGCTTATCTGTCTCCTCTTGTGTAGGTCCTCCTTTGGATCTTGGAATAGGCATAGCTTCATCACCTGCTACAATTCCATAAAGATTTCTACCTTGCAAATAGGCCTCCATTTTGATTTTCCAAGCCGCGTAGTTGTGTCGATCAAGCTTCTCGATCATTGAGGGAAAGACGTCACTCATCTTGATCTAGCTCTGATACCACTGAAAGAACTTGGAGAAGCTTGTAGAAGGTAGAAAAGTGCGTTTCAAAGCGATGAAGTTTGGTCAAGCCAACCGGCACAAGACCAGCCTTTGAGCTTATGGAAACTCAAATAGACCTTATAACCATGCGATAAGTGCAAAGAAACACACTGTGTACTTTGGAGCATCAAGGAGAATGAGTCAATACAAAACAGATAGGTTCGCGGGTCGACTAGCTCAAAAAACTTACTATCTATGCAAGAGACAATGAACTTCAAATGCCCCTAGCGACGAGCGTGACTACAATTAGAAAAAATCCTTTTATGGGAGTGATACACATAGGATTGAGTGTATATAATGCACAAAAGTATAAGGAATAAGCAAAATATGCTATAGGCATGAATGCGACATTCACCGGTGGTACTTCCTATTTTTCAGGAATATGTAGAGATTGACTCTGAGACAGAAAAAATCAGATTTCTCCCAATCTATTGAACCAAATGCTATGAAAATTTATAGGCATAAATTAGACACTAATATCTTTCCAATGAGCCATCTTGCACTCAATTTGGATCTCTGGAGAGAGAGCAGCAGCCTCCGCAAGATTACTATTGGCAAAGAAGATGATGCAGAGAATTGAAGGAGCAAGACAATGATGGTCACAAGTGTATGTATATTGCTTCCATGTATTGTACAAGTAATTCCAAGTCTTTATATAGAATCTAGGAGTGTTCCACTACTTCTACAAGTGAAGTTTTAATTCAAATGAAGGTGGGAATGGTTGTTGGAGGGAATCAATTCACTTTCCTACAATCTAGGAAAAGTGAAGATCTAGTTTGATCTACTTTTAGGTGATTGATTGCTTGATTGAATGCAACTTCAACCACCACAAATTCATAGGATTTGGGCTCTATCTTTCTATCTTTACATGTGTAAAGCTCAAGGCTTTTACAATGGTAAATGCACCATCAAAAAGTCTCTCAAAAAATACAACAAATGAGCATAAGAAAAAGAACTCTCCAACAGATATTCTTTGGACGCGATAGCCTTTGATGTAGATCAAATCCACCTCAAGCATAGTGTAAGCTTGATGTTCCAAAAACTCTCATGAAATTTTTAACTTTTGATTGTCCACTCAAATCCTTGTCTACAACTACTCGATAGAAGCTAGCCTTGTACAGCCGGCGTTTTTGTGTCATCATGGGTCAATTGTACCATCCTGATCCATCAAGAGATTGGATCCAATGTGTCCCTATTCATGAGGTGCCTTCGATATTGCATTGGCCCATTCCATGCCTATTGTTGGTCATTTTTTGGTTGTTTTGAGACATAAGAAGATTCCATAGAGTGGATGGTGGTGGTCGATGATACAATGCAATGTGCATGCTTATGTCCAGTAGTGTGATCTCTGCCAATGCACCAACAAATCGTTGTTGTGGCATTGCTTTTCTTTGCAACCCATTCTCCCTTTGGAAACTTTCTAGAAGTGGGGATTGGACTTCATTGGCCCGAGTACTCCATCCGCTATACTTACTGCCAATCAATACATCTTGACTTGTAGTGATTATGCCACTCATTGGGCTAAGGCCTAGGAGGTTTGATCAACCACTAATACAGTGGTCGCCAAGTGTTTAACCCATGATTTCTTTTTGCGGTTTGGCCTTCCTCTAGAGATTGTGTCAGATAGAGGCACTCACTTTTCTAATGAGTTAATTTAGGCTCTTATCCACTCCTTCCACATTATCCATAAGTTCAATACTCCATATTACCTGTGAGAAAATGACCTTGTTGAACGTATGAACAAAACATTGCTCATCTTGCTCAAGAAGTTGATTGCTGATTTTCCTAATCAATGGGACTAGCTTCTACTTGCGGTACTCTGAGCATACAAAACTACTTATAAAGTTACTACGGGTTATACTCCTTTTAAATTAGCATATGGTATTGAAGCAATTGCCCATATGGAGGTGTTTGTCCCTAGCCTGCGACTAGCCATTGAACACAAACTATTATTGGTTGATTCGTTGTATGCTTGAATTGATGATTTGTGTGCTCTCAATGAATAGAGGTTTCAAAGCTGCCTGCTAATGCAAGAAGTGCAACTGTGATAAGCGTGAACTCATGATTGTTTTTTATGGACTCTAGTCTTTGAAGAAGGCAAACTAGTGTTGTTTTACAACTCGAAGTCAGATTGTGCCAAGGAAACTTTAAAGTTCGATGGTTTGGTCCTTACTAGATTTTGGCATGGTTGGGTTCGAAAACTTTTTGGTTGCAAACACTTGCTGAGTACCAATTAAAAATCTGGTCAACATGAGTTTGCATGTCAGTTTGCATGTGTACAATCATTTGTTCACCACCCATGTCTACATGAGTTTGCATGTTAGTTATTGCGTAATTTCCCTCTACTTGCATTCATCATTTCGTCCATTCCTCACTTCAATCATGATGATGTGTTTCTCTCTTGTTTAAAAATTTCTTTATCTCACCATCTATGGTTATTGCATTCTATGTGTGATTGTGATTACCTTGCATTTGCCGCCCATACTTGCTATTTGTGTTGTGCTTAGCTATGGAGACCTTATCATCTAATCAACACTCTTCTCTGATGAGATGAATGCTTTCCTTAATCCCCATTGTCTTGGCCATTTTTGCCTCTAGCAGTGGGATGCTATTGCAACACACCCCACAACCAAGAGCATAATACACACCATCGCCATGGAGCACACATCCACTCCATCTTGGATGGACTTGCTTAGTGGATAGGAGCTCTACAGGACCCCTATAGAGGGTGGTCAACATTTTTTCCTACCCACCCATGGTCTAGCATCTATCCCCTCCATTTCCCATGCCAGAATGGAAGAGTTGTTTCCTCGGCATAATTCGAATGAATATGTCATCAACTATTGCTCGGAACTGGAGCGGTCCATTCTCCATTTCCTAGTTATCGCGTTGAATCTCTAGCATCGCCCTTATGGCATCTCATGCCAATTTTATTATGTAATTGCCAATGCCGCCCAAGGTCCGATCAATTGGTCGATCCTTCTTTTTAATTGCATTCATAAGGAATGTCAAAACATTGTTCGATGGTTAGATCTTGGACACCACCCAAAAAATCACCTACCTTACCTGTTATCCATCCTCGACCCTAGAGAATTCCTAATCTCCACTCATGTACTTTTGATTCCCCAACCGTTCACCCAACCTACCTCGCCCACGAAAGAAGAGGACTGGAGCATCAATTTGATCCTATAACATTCTCGTCGACCTAGGGTGGTGGTAAGCTTCTCGTCCTTCAGTGTAAATATATCTAGACCCACCATGGTTGCAGGCCATCATCCATTCCCCCATCTTGTCTGGTGCAACAAGCTTCTTCATCCGTTGTTGATGAGTCGATCCATTCGGCCACCATTGCGGTCCCAACCTCCTCACCACCTTCCATTCCCCCAATCGATGAGAACATGCATGAATTTTTTCCACCTTCACCCCCACTCCCTTCTCTAGATGCGGAAGTAGTTACAACTCCATACTCAACAAGTGGAAGACGAGCTCATCAATCAACTCCATGCGGAAGTGGTTACAACTCCATACTCAACAAGTGCAAGACGAGCTCAGCAATCAAGTCTTCACTAATCATCAAATGGGAGATGCATTATACCAAGAGTCCAAGCAAACCCAGTACTATAAGGATTTTTTTGAAGAATCATGGTGAGAAAAAGAGAGCTATAAAATGAAAATGACCAATGTTTAGGAAGGCAACACTCAACATCTTATCCGGATAGAGGAATTGGAAAAAGAAACGATGGTCCAAGTTGCAGCTATCAATGAGATAAAGTTTCACCTACAGGAGCAGGCTCAAGATTATGAACTCCTTCGACAAACTACAATTTCTCTAAAGGAAACCAATGAACAATTGCTTGCTAAGGTAAGGTAGACTAGTAAGAACAAGAGGTCCTTACTGCACAGAAAAAAATTTCTACCTTATTGGAAAGTCTAAACCAAGAAAAGCAACTGAAGGAGCAAGCTCTAAAGAGTGCAATGCCAGGAACACATTTTTCAACAAGATTTTAGGATTAATGTACATGAGTGCAAAGACATATTCTGATAGGTACAGTTGGGGAGGTAGTACCATTGATACCGCATAAAAAAAGGGAAAGGGAGAGCGAGGAAAGTACCTTTCATGTCACGTGGAAGAAGAGGAAGAGGAAGGGGTCTATTTCCACCATTCAAGAGAGCAAGGATTGTACACGTGTGAAGGCGTTGGGAGAGAGAGGAGAGGTACTACACATGATATTTGTGAGAGGGGGCCTTTTTCTATACATGCTTCATGTTGTATGCCATTTATTACTTCATGTTGTAGCTTTTTGCTTTGCTACGCATATATAGGAACTACCTCAAGTGCCCAACAAGTATTACTTGCAAGTACCTCTTGCAAGTACAAAGTACCACTTGAAAATATGATAACCAAGTACAATTATAAGTAAGTCTATGGGATCTACAAAATTGCACTAGTGGCATCCAATTCTGAAACTCATCTCATAATCCTTGTATGATCAAATCGTTCTATTATGTTAAGAGGTGTTGATGTTTTCTTTGGCATGTAAGAAACTACTGGCTCTTTTTCTAATCACAATTTTAAATAGGTGTTTAATAAAGTGACCCTTAACTAGATGAGTTTGTATAATGATTGTTTTATCTCGGGGATGGGCAAGGATGAATCACTTTCTCTTCTTCAATTGTACAATAAGTATACAATGATTTATGTGTTAATGAGCAATTAAAGTCTTTATTATCCAAAAGCTACAAGAAGGCGCTTTAAATTAAATATTTTTCACAAAGATGATTTTTTTATTAAAAAACAAGGATGAGGTGGGGGGGTAGGAAGGAAGGGGCGTGGGGAGGAAGGGGTGGGAGGGAGAGAGAGAGAGAGAGAGAGAGAGAGAGAGAGAGAGAGAGAGAGAGAGGGAGAGAGAGAGAGAGGGAGGGAGAGGGAGAGGGGGGGAGAGGGAGAGGGAGGGAGAGAGAGAGAGAGAGAGAGAGAGAGAGAGAGAGAGAGAGAGAGAGAGAGAGAGAGAGAGAGAGAGAGAGAGAGAGAGAGAGAGAGAGAGAGAGAGAGAGAGAGAGAGAGAGAGAGAGATGGATGGGTGGGTGGATGGATGTATGCATGTGTGTATGTATGCATGTATGTACATATAGATGTATGTATGCATGTATGTACATATAGATGTATGTATGCATGCATGTATACATGTATGGATATACGCATGTATGTATTTATGTATGTATGTACATGTATGGATGGATATGTGGATGGATGAATGGATGGGTGAATGGGTAGATGGACGTATGGATGGAAATTTAGATATATAGATAGATATACATATATGCATGCATTTAAAAACGTATCTATAGTTTTCCCGATACCTTGGAGGTTAATGAAGCAAGCACCTCACCAAGCATCAGGTTACCCTAAACATAGAGTGAAAGGCTTAGATGTAGATGTCCTAGCTTAGAATCACAATGGAAGTCAAAAGGACAAATTGAAGATAAAGGTAACATTCTTATAGATATGAACAGTCATGAAAATGAAGAATTTAAGGAAGTTCAAACACCAAGGATGAAAAGATAAAGAATTAAGTAAAAAATAAGGCTTAAGGAAGTGAAATGAGATAATAAAGGGTAAAAAATTACTTTCAAGGATTGACCTATAATAATTTTATAGCTAGACATTCTGCGTACATGAATTATGTAATCAAAGTTAAAGATCCAATCAACTACAGTGAGGCAAAGGATTGTAGGGAGTGACAACAAACAATGAAGGAAGACCTAAATGCACTCAACTAAAATTGAAGCATCAGCCTAGGACCAAGGCATGAAGGTATGAATTTCATAGATAACAAGTGGGTTTGCAAATGGATAAATTGCTAGGTATGAAACAAATTTGGTGGCTAAAAGGTTCTCACAATCGTATGTTTTAGATTATAAGGAGATATTCAGATCCATATCAAAGATGGAAGCCATTAGGATTCAAATTTTAGTGGCTATGCCAATGGAATCGAACATGTATGAGTTGGATGTGAACAATGCCTTTCTCAATGGAGATGCTACGGAGATAGTGTACATGAGTTAGACATTAGGGTATACCAACCCAAAACAATGGAAGCATGTGAAAAATAACGTTACATCTGTCATCAACAACATTCACAACCAAGCCAATCTTGGCTAATAGAGAAACTGATAACATATTTTTCTTGATCCTTGAGACAAATACAACATCCAACAAAGTGAAAGAACGACCATTAGCAGTAGTCAGAATGATCTTACCAACTCCCATGATAGGATAAGAGGAGTTGTTGGCACAGGTGATAGTATTCACTATAGGGGTAGGCTCAAGTGAAGTGAAGAAACTAAGCTATGATGTAACATGTTTGGTTGCCGCACTATCAAAATACCAAACATCTGAGTCTACTGCAGACATACACTGCTCATGAGAAGATGGTTCAAGACCACAAACAGTAGTAAACACCCATTCTTCATTCTGCACAAGATTTGTAGACTCTATTTTCAGTGTAGAGGCCTCTGCAACAACCATTCCAGCCTCTTTTTTCTTTGCCTCTTTTGCAGCTAGTTTTGGACAGTTCTTTATGATATGATCATTTCCTTTACATTACTTACAAGAGAATTTCTACTTTTTTTATTTCTTCTCATCTTTCTCTTCCTTCTTCAAATGTGCAGCACTTGCAGATTTCTGCTTACTAGTAGATGAGCTCCATTTACCTTTGCCCTTCTGACTAGCCAGGAAAGCTTGATCTACAACATGCATAATGGACCTATTCTACCTAGGCTAATCTTCTTGCAATAGACTAACACCTCAAATGTCAAGGTATTTGGATTTCCTTTCATCATCAAACGAAGAGTAGAAGCAAAACTTTGATGTGAATCACGAAGACCATTCAGAACGGTCTGCATAAGTGAGCTATCTCATATAACTTCATCATAAAAAATCAACTATTTTTTCAAGTCTTTGATCTTTGTTAGAAAACTATACAAAGAATCATCTTCATTCATATGCTCACTCTCCACCTGTTTCTGGAGATAAGCAACACGAGCCTCATTCCTAGCCTGGTACAATGTGGTAAGTGTATCCCACGCATCCTTAGCTATTTTGTGACCTACTCTGATACCAATTGTTGGAGTTACATGTCTGCGGAAGCACGCGAATAGCACAAGGAAGAAGAAGAAGATTGGAGTGCAACACACAATATTTAATGTATTACCACTAGAAGGTACAAAGATAAGTAACCCATTAGGGCTATAGGTGTGTATACAAGCTGGGGAAAAAACCACCTAAAGAGGGAAAAAAGTGCCCCAACAGTCCTATCACTACCTAAATATATCAACAAATTGAAGAATGATTCTAGATATGTAATACAACAAAAGTATATTGATAAACTTTTAGAAAGGTATGAAATGAAAAATTGTAAACATATGCAAATACCTATGGATGTTAATGTGTCATTGCAAGCAAAAGAAATCTCAGAAGCTTTTGAAGTACATTGTCATTAGTATTTAAAAAACACATTGAGCTAACATATGTACCCACAAGTGAGAATGTGGCAGACATATTTACTAAAGCATTGCCCAAATATGGACATCAAAAGTTAGGTGGATTATTGAACCTTATGTCATTATGACATTGAGAGGTGGGGATTGTTGAAAAACAATATCATAATGTCCCAAAATTTTTAAAAATTCAACAATCCTAATTTTTGTACTTAGTCAAAATTTGATCAAAGATGTTTTCTTTTTGCTCAATGGAAAGTAATCTCTGGGAGATTTCTAAGGATATAAAACATTGCATTATTATGCACCAAAAAATCAACCAAAAGCCAATTTCTAAACCCTTATTTTTACTCTTCACATGCTTTTCAATCATAACTCCTTAATGGCTCAAATTTAAGAGATGAAAAGGAAATTGTTATAGCCCTAAAAGTTAGCCAAAAAAAATTTAAGCTCCTAAAAGCTAATTGATCCCCTAAAAAGTTGTTCACGCATGCTTTGCAAAAACCTCATGCAAGGCTTTTGTTTCTCTTGCTTTTAGAAGTGCTTTTTGTACCAACTTTTTGTTGGAAACTTCAAGTTATATAAGGACCTAGGGATCCTCATTGAGTATCAATTCTTGATGCCATTTAAGCATAAGCTTTAGGCTCAAGAGCTAGGAGGAGATTTTGAGGAGTTTAAAGAAGTTTTGGATACCTCTTCTTCATGCATTTTGGTGTGCATGATGATTTTGAAGAGTTCTAGCATCCAAATTAGGGTTTCTTCATGTGTTACTTTTATACGGGGTGTTTATCCACTACCATTGTGAATGGTAAGCACTGTTACTCTACATCAGAGAAGACCTAATTTCATATTAGGGTTTTCTATATTAACTATTTTTAACGATTGATTTACTTCTTTTTGCACATATGCACTCACATAATAGCTCTTGGACACTCTCTCACTACACTTTGTACTTAGGACTTTTAGATTCAGCCAACATTCAGTTTTGTAATAATTATACATATTGTATATAGACATTTTGAATTTAATTAGTATGTGAGTAGCATTAAGCTCCTTCACTTTCATAATTGTCTTCTCCCTAATTTATTATCATTTATCTCTCTTGGTCATGGTGTGTCATCTGATAAGGTTCCTTACACACATTGTATATTGAGATTTTGCATTTAATTAGTGTGTGTACTAACATTAAGTTAATGCACTATATAATTGTCTTGTTCCTACTCTATTTTCATTTTTGTCTCTTGATCAAGTAAAGGTGCATTATGTGCTAAGGTTCAAGTGTGTGTAGTAGCATTAAAATGTTTCACTTTTATAATTGTCCTCTCTCTATTCTATTATCATTTATCTATCTTGATCAATTCAAGGTGTGTTATGTGCTAAGATTTAGCCTACATTCAATTTTGTAATCATTACACACATTGTATATTGACATTTTGCGTTTAATTAGCATGTATCATAGCATTAAGATGTTGCACTTTTATAATTTTCCTCTCTATTTTTTTATTTATCTCTCTTGATCATGTCAAGATGCATTAAGTGCTAATCTGCAAGGTGTGTTATGTGCTAAGGTTTAACATGTGATTATTGTTTGGTCCTACCACACTTCTAACATTAATCATTAAAGGACTACTTTTCTCCACTCGAGATGTGCATCATATAATGTTATTTCAATTCCAATTGTCACTTTATTTCACTCATATATGCTGCTTGATCAAGACATATGAAATTTTTTCGTGACCTAGAAATCACATGAGAAATTGAAGCTACTGTCTGAAATCGACAAGAAAATTTATTTTCAGTAGTAGTAATTTTTGGTCAATTGGAATAACCATTTTTTTCATACATTCACAATTGACAACTTGAAAGATCGCTTTATGTCTTCTACAACCATCTCTGCTATGGAACAAGGTGCAACATATTCACTACATCAACTATCATACTCACTATCATGTTACAAGAAAATATGTATTGAATATGTTGCACCTTGTTGCATATATGACATAACCAACCTTCACTTGCAAGTTCTCAATGATAACTTCTCGTTAGCATTTTCTTATAAAGACGTGTGTTACAGTTTTGTGGGCATGCAAACATGTGCTTAAATGCAAATGCATGATCAACAAATTTATTACATGGATGTGCATGTACATCCAAGTGCATGGATCCAGATACATGGATATCCATGGTCATGGAGGATACCACTCATCTAAAAAATTTGCACAATGCAATACACAAGGTAATATTTGATGAATGTACAAAGATACATCATTTGTTAGGGTTATAGGCATATATACAAGCTAGGGGAAAAAACCTCTTAAAGAGGGAAAAAAGTTCCCTAAGGGTCCTGAGTGTGTTGACACACGTCACTACCAAAATATATAAACAAATCCCCCCTCAAAGTGACACAATGAACAAGGAGTTGGCAATTAAATACCCAAATAATGAAGAAAATACCTCAAATCTGACATCTCAAAAGAGGCATACAAATCAGCCTTAAATTACATATGCTTCTCATTAGGACCATTGAGCATCATGTCATTAACATATACAACAATCATCAAATGTACATCATCTACACGATTAACAGATAAGGTGCTCTAAGTTGGAATGTTCTCAAAACCATGTGCAATCAAGTAGGCATCTACCTTTTCATACCAAGCACATGCTGCTTGCCTCAAACCATATAGTGACTTTTTCAACATGCACACTTTGTTTTCATGCCCTTTCTACACAAAACCATGAGATGGAAATACATACACTTCTTCATGTAAGTCACCATTTAGAAATGCACTTTTAACATCTAATTGAAGTACATCACAACCAGGGTGAGGTGCAAGGGTAGAAGACATGTATTCCCCCTCTCTATTAGAATGGAGGATGCCCAATTTACATACGAACAAATTTTCAGCCATAATAGAAGCTATTTGAAGCAAATGAACACTTTGGACTTTGTTTTCAATGGATACACCCATGCATGCATGGAGAAGTCATCAATAAAAGTCATGAATTAGAGGTATTTCCCAAAATAATGTGTCTACATAGGACAAGAAACATCACTATGAACAAGCTACAATTTATGAGCAAGTGGAATTGAACCATGTTTTAGGAAGGAGGAATGTTGCATTTGTCCCAAAATACAGCATTCACAGACATGTTTACAAGGTGTCTTAAGTTTGGATAGAGAGGAAACTATTTCAAATTTTTGTAGGTTTAGCAAATTAGCAAAATTTGGATGACCAAAGCATGCATACCAATGATTTGAATCTCAGATAGTCTCTGAATCTTGAACTACACATGTTGAATCATTCACAGATTTTTCATAATCTATGAGCTTATACTGTACATGACATAAAATGATAGAACGAATAATAACATCACCATTTTGAGAGATCATGAAGTGTAGATCTCTCATCAATAAAATTTACAACCACATCAATCTTGGCTAATGCTAAAATTAATATTAATTTTTTCTTGATCCCTAGCACATACAAAGCATCTCACAATGTGAAAGGACTATCATTACTAGTCTATCATCAGTAGTAGTAGGAATGATCTTACCCATTCCCATTACAAGATAATATGATTCATAAGCATGTGCGATAGTATTCCCTATAGGGGCAGGCTCAAGTGAAGAGAAGAAACTGTGTTGCAAGGTTATATGTTTGGTTACCCCACTATCAAAGTGAAAAACATCTCAATCTACTACATACATATACTACTCATGGAAAGATGGATCATAGTTGTAAACATTAATAAATGCCCATTGTTCATTTTGAAAAAGATTACAGAGGCCTCTACAACAACCATTCCATTCTCTTTCTTCAATACCTCTTTTGCAGCTAGTTTAGGAAACCTCTTTATGACATGATCATTTCCCTTACAATATTTGCAAACCTATTTTTTATTTTCTTTTTCCATCTTCATCTTCCTTCTTTGATTGTGCAACATTAGAAAATTTTTGCTTACTAGTAGATGAACTCCATTTTCCTTTGACCTTCTGACTAGTTAAGAAAGTTTGATCTACAACACTCATAATTGATCTATTTTGTCGGGAATGATCTTCTTGCAACAAAATAGAGACTAAATCCTCAAATGTTAGGGCACTTGGATTGTTGTTCATCATCAATTGAAGATGAGAAGCAAAACTGTGATATGAATGTGGAAGACCATTAAGAACATTTTGCACAAGTGATATATCCGGTGAGACTTCATCAACAAAAATCAACTCCTCCAAATCTTTGATCTTTTTCAAAAAAATATTCATAGAATCTCCATTCATATGCTCATTCTCCAATTTTTTTCATACGTAAGCAACACAAGCCTTATTTCTTGCTTGGTATAAAGTTGTAAGTGTATCCAATGCATCTTTTTTGTTTTGTAGGTTCAAATGTTATTGATAATGGCATGTTTGATAGACAAATCTATCAATGCATGTGCTTGAGAATCTCTACCATCCCATTGAAGTTGCTCTGCAGTAGGAAAATATCATCATCTTCAATTCCATCCGCATCACTTACAATAACTATATTTGTAGGTGTAGTAGGACGTTTTTCAATACCTTGTACAATATTCCACAGCCCTTTTGCTACCAATACATGATGCATCATATATGCCCTTAAGGGGTAATTAGTACTATCCAACGTATCCTCAATAGATAACATACAAAATACATCATTGCTTTCAACCATGGCCAATGGTAAAGTACCTTAATGCAAAAAATTCACATTATCTCAAAAAGTTGAACAGAAACATCTTGTCAAGCTACGCTAAACATGTAGCAGGCATAGAGGCACTTGTATTGGAAAATCAAAACATCAGTATATGTTTGGCACAAAAGGATAAAATTTCCTACAAATTCACTGCAATATTGCATTTGAAGAGTGTGACTAGAGAGGTGTCGATGATGCCCTAGATGAAGCTGTGAGATGCTCTAATACCAATTGATGGAATTCAAGGTATGTGGAAGCACATGAACAACACAAAGAAGAAGAAGAAGAAGAAGAAGAAGAAGAAGAAGAAGAAGAAGAAGAAGAAGAAGCTTGGAGCATAACATAATGTAGAATGTATTACCAAGTGAATGTACAAAGATAACTAAGCCGTTAGGCTTATAGGCATATATAAAGGCCGAAGAAAATAACCTCCTAAAGAGTGAAAAGTGTGTTCAAACACATTACTATCGAAATATATCAACACGTCTTAGCTATCATATTAGCTATTAAGTGTGGTTATACAAACATAAGCTATAGGCATCAAGGCCTTTTGCAAAACCATACGTCCAAAGACTTGGCCCTTTTATTATCCTAATTAAGGTTATTCTAGTTATTCATAAGTTTTAACTTCCTACCAAAACATGACAATCTACCCAATTTTTCATGTTTCCATGTTGGAACTATATTGCACCACTCTATGAAGAGGCAAAAGATTCCGCACTCCACCACTTATTGAGATCAAAGTCTACGGAAAATTCAAAGTCAATCATGTCCTATACTCGAGTTTATTCTAAAAGAATATTGGATTACTTTGTTTATAATAAAGGTTATCATATCAACCAGTGCACTTGGGAACATATAGAATATCTTTCAAGAGAATCATCAAGGAAAAAGATTCCATAAGAAGAATCAAATGAAACCCAAAATAAAAAATACAGTTTCTCCTTGTGGGACTTGTCATTTGAGGGGGGTTGATATCATGGGCACTTAAATCTATTCCAACACAGGATGCTTGTGCTACATTTTGATGCATATCCTTGATTGAACCCAACTTGTATCATGATGGCACACTTTATCTTATATCATGTCTTGTCTTCCATGTGATCATACCCTTACTCATAGGGTAATAATATGAACCAACCATTACCACAACATCGTAGAAGCTTATAGAACATATTTTGTGTCACGGTATGCATCAATGATAAAATCATCATGGAATATACTAGAAAGACCTTAACCACCCTCCACAATCTATAAAATGAGGGACTAACCATGCAAATATTGAGTCTTTCTAGTACCAATATTGTGAGCTCATGGTTGCATGCTTCAATTAAGTACTATATAGTTCAATCCCTATTCTTATTCAATTTCAAGTTCTAGATATCTAACTCAAACACTTAGTATAATTTTCTTGTTATCTTGCAATCTCATAATACAACATTTGGTTAGTCTTGTTTACTATTTTGTGACATTTATGTCAAGGCGAATCTTGTAGTTTCAATTCGTGTTCTATATTTAAGATCTTGAGTTGTGGGATCCCTTGTATCTTGTCTAAGATTCTTATCTATATCTATGATTCCAAATTGTGGGATCCTTCATGTCGTGTCCTATTTTGTTCTATGTACATATTAGTCTTGATTTATGAGACTTCCTATGTTAGCACAAGAACCTTGTATTATATTTTTGTACAATTGTAATCCTAAAGTGAGAATCTATTGTCATAATATTGAGCATAGTTCAAAGCTCCCCAAAAAAAAGATATTTTTTGAGCAATGAACGAGAGGTAAGCTGATTGGAAAGAGTACTTATCTATAGTATTATGCATATAAAAATTTCAAAAAAAGTTCCATGGGACAAACAATTCTAGATTTTGTGTGGAGCTTTAGCCAAGAGTACTCTCAGTAATAAATTGGCAACATGAAACATCATAATCTCTAAGGGATTTCTTGCAAGAAATGAAAAATGTGCTTGGAATTGTAAAGGAAAACATTATGAAAACCAATATAGGGCCAAATTTGTGGACTCTCAAAGAAAAAAGTACACTTTTAAGATATGAAACCATGATTATGGGGCATCACCTATGACTATATTTTTGATGTTGTGGACCATCCTCAACACTTAAGAAAGTAAGTAAAATGTACATGGGGTTGAATAAGTGTAAAAACCATGATACACTATCTCATCACATCTTCCAATGGCCCCTTTTTTAAAAAATGAATCAAGTTAAGGTGAAGGAAATGTAATGAGCAAAGGACGTTTGTGAACATACTCTAATCACCCTTATGATGTCATATGTGCACCTACATGAGTACCAACTAGCACCCATGTAAGGAGACTTGTGGATGATATCACTTTGGAAGAGGACATGGGAAGAGATGTATGAAGGAATGTTGCACACTTGGAACGTGAGTCTCACATGGTCTCAATCTGCAAGGTAAGCAATGTCTTTAAGAAGCATTGTTTTAAGATTTTTGTGTCCCTTGTATTAGACCTTAGTGTTAAAAGTGATAATAACTATTCAAACTATGATGTATACCTCTTTTGGATGAGCCCATGTACAACACTTTCTTATATTATCTCATGCATAATGCTTTCTTATTGATTCTCTCATAATTAAATCTTAGCATTCATTTTTGTGTGATAAAGATAATCTTTTATAAACCACGCATTTCTTATTGAAAAATATAAAACCTTGCAACTTTGCAAGCCCCCCAACAAATGAAGAAAAAGGCACTCCATCCATCTACTGTGGTGCATTGATTGGCCATCTCATAGAGTACCTTCCCATTCAACTCAAAACTAAATTATCCATCTCATTTGCATGCAACCAATGTCATAATGCTAGTCCCCCACAAATACTTTTTTTCACATACAACACATGATTGGAAAGATTTTTAAGTTTCATTTCCTAGCTTGTCAATACTAGTATTATTAATACTTATTCTTACTTGTAATTCTTTGTGAGCAATCAATGAGCATATCAGAATGAGACATATAATTGATATTATCTTGACTTGTTCACTTGTTGGAAAACAATGTCAAAATGTCCCAAAATTGCCAAAAATCTAGCAGTCCTAAATTTAGGTACTTACTCAAAATTTGCTCAAAGATGGTAAAAAAAATTATTGCCTTATTGTAAAGTAATATTTGAGAGCTTTCTAATGATATATACCATTGCACTATTAGATATAAAAAATTCAATCAAAATTCAAACCTTATTTTTTTCTTTTCGCATGCTTTTCACTCGTAACTTTTTAGTGGCTCAGATTTAATCGATGAAAAGAAAATTGATCTAACCCTATAAGTTAGGCTAAAATTTTTGAAGCTCCTAAAAGCTAGTCAAACCTAAAATGTTTCTCAAGCATGCTTAGCAAAAATCTCATGCACTGATTTTGTTTTTCTAACTCTTCAAAGTGTTTTTTCATACCAGATTTTTGTGGTAGTCTTCAAGACATATAAGGACTAGGGAGCTTCATTGAGTATCAATGCTTGAAGCTATTCATGCAAAAGTTATAGGGTAAAAATCTATGAGGAGTGTTGCAAGAGTATATGCAAATATGGAGGAGGTTTGGAAGCCTACCCTTGGTTCTTCTTCACACATCCTAGTATGCATGCTGATTTTGAAGAGTTGTAGCATCCAAATTAGGATTTCTTCATGTTTTGTTGTTTTATCAAGTGTTTACCCACTACTTCATCATGCAAAGTGATCATTTTTGCTTCCCTATAGCCATAAAGACCTAATTTCATATTATAGTTTTTTGTATTAACTATTTTTAATGATTAGTTTATTTCTTTTTGCACATATTCACTCACATAATACCTCTTAGATACTCTCTAACTATATTTTGTACCTAGAACCTTTAGATTCAGGCTACATTCAATTTCATAATGATTACATATATTGTAATTATTACCAAATTGAAGATCACTTATCTCTCTTGATCAAGTGAAGATGTGTTATGTGTTGAGGTTCAAGTGTTGGAAAGATCTTCATTTATCCCATGATTTTTGTTTGCACCTACTACACTTCCAACATTTGTTATTAGAACATAGTTTTCATATACCCTTGTACTCAAGAGGAGTGACTATAGAGATAGATTGGGACAAGAAGGCATGCTTGATGGAATTTCTAACTATCGAATATGAAGTTTATGATGATGGATTTATAGTTTCCAAAGACTTGTGGAATATTGTCAATGGCAAGAATCACACATGACCACAAGTAGAAGAAGATGTTGCTTATTCATCCAAGAAGCCTTCTTCTCTAATTTCTGCTCACCAGATTGACGAGGAAGAAGAAGAGACTACATCATCATCCATAGATGGAGGGAAGCAAATTCAACCTTTGAAAGAGTTTCTACTATGAGAGTCAATATGTTGATCATTCCTCGAATCAATTCATGCAAAACCTCTTATCAGCCTTGGTTGGAGTTAGAGAATCTATACCAAAGCAAAACTCCTACAACAAAATTTTATTTGATGAGGCTTGTAGCCAACACAAGGATGAAGATAGGTGATTTAGTTCAATCACACATTGTGAAACTTAAGGAATCATATGATCAAAATCTTAATATTAGAGTCATTATTTTTTATAATGAGAAGGTGAATACCCCCATAAGTTCACTTCCATCTATATATCACTCTTTTTTTACTTGTTTTATCTCTACAAAAGATAGAGAAACATCATTTGGAGAGTTGGATTTCCCATTACTTCAAATGAAGAAGAACAGTAGAGACTACAAAGGAGGAGAAGAAAAGTTAACAGAGCAAAAAGAAAATTATGTCTTCTACTTCAAAGTCTTCCTCTACCTCATCTTTTACATCTACGTCGACTACTTCTACATCAATCAAAGAGAATTATACTTCCACCTCAAAGAGAGGTATATACCATTATTGCAAGAATCTAGGATATTTTATAGCAGAATGAAGAAAGAGGATTTTTAATGAGAAGAAAAGAGCATCATGTAATAATGTTAAAGCTGGTTCAAAACCTAAGTCTTCAGTTGAATAATCTTATGCATATATTAGTACTAAAGAAATAGCTTTTGATCAAGTATCATTAAATGTAGTCTCCAAAAATCCTTGGATCTTTTATTCTACATCTACTAAGCATATGACAATCTGTAAGAAGGTTTTTTCTTCCCTTATTAAATCTAGAAATAGAAAGAAAACCATTGCAGATGTTCATGATTAGAATGTTATAGATGATATCTAACACTCGTGTCATAAATTCATCCAACCTCCGTAATCGTCTTCGCCAGGTTGTCAACTAAGCAATCCCTTAATCGCCTATGTCATATCGACTTGCTCTTGCAAAATTTACCTCTACAACATCTCCTCTGCCTTCAATCATGAATTTGATTGTGTTATATCAATATCATCCCTACACATCCTCAATCATCAAATTCGCCCACATGCAACCAATTACCCCGAATTCGGCCACTCATCCCCTGTAAGTTACCAACACTTCAACTCCACCAAGCATTCCCCAACTTTAACCATAAATTTAGTTTGCTACACATAATCAACCGTCAAGTTTGTTCCCAGCACATCCTCAATTGCCCCACATGCAATAAATAATCTTGAATTCGGCCACTCATCCCCTATAATTTGCAAGCACTCATTGATTACTCAAATGAATCATCCCTCATACTTTCGCCCATAACCACTTACTCAGAATTCTTCCATTCATCCCTTATAATTCGCCAACACTCAATTGAATACCCGATGTCTACCTCTGCTCGTAACTCAGAATTTATTTATCCTTGAATTCCTCCATCCATGGCTTCTACATGACCATTATCTACCATCTAAACATCAAATATTTTATCTACCACTAGTCTTCCTTTACTCTATTTCATTTTATTTCAAAAAGAAAGGATTGAAGTAGTGGCCAACAACCTATATAGGCTAAAGTAGGACCCTACAAAAAGTTTTTGGTACAGCTAAGTATTATTATATTCTCAATCTAATGCTAGTCCAATTCTAGAGGAGAGACCAATTTTCCTAGACTTGTTCTAATCTAGAAAGGAGACCAATTTCTCTAGAATTGGTCTCACTGGTGTAAGTCGAGTCAAAAGAGACCAATTTCGGTGAAATTGGTCTCATGGACTAATTTTCCCAAAATTGGTCTTATGCTCTAAATTCCAAAATGGTCTGAAAGACCAATTTTCCAAATTCGTCCAAGACAAAGACTAAAGTGATTTGTGAAGACTAAATTACTTAGCGCAACAAATAGGACAACAAGTCTAGATTAGCTAATATAAGCCGAGTACCCACTAAAAGCAGTTGAGTAGAGAAAAAGAGTGCATACTAGAGTACCAGATTTGGTCGAGTACCGAACTTGACAAAGTACCAGAAAAGAACAAAGTCAGAGTGGTCGTGGAGGAAACACAGTAGAGGAGTAACTACTTGGAAAAGGTGGCTTATATGTGGCTTATATAAAGAAAGGAATTGGAGTACCATGGAGCTCTTCACAACAAATAGAGAAGGAGAGTACATAGAAGAGTGAGGATATTTGAGTGAAGTGTGTCGATAGTAGCTCACGCTTCAGTAGATCATCTCCAAGATTCGAACTAGAGTCTGGTCTTGTCACAGAGGGTGGAGAAGTGGAGTGAGCCTAGAAGGCCTGAGTGCTTTAGCAAGATGCTTGTGTGCTTCAACAATACATTGGAAGTTGGCTTGTGTAGTTCAACAATGCATTGGAGGTTGCCGGTTTGCATAAGGAGCTTCCCTTAGTAGCCACTTCTCCCTTTCATTGTCATTGTTTTGTATGTGTCTCTGTATCTTGTATACTTTCCATGCTTGATTTGAATATAGTAATGCTTATGTGACTCTTATTGTGAAGATTCTTGTCTCACTTTATAATATCCTTGTTGTTTTGTGCAAAGCATACACATACTAGATACTACACTTCGTAAAAGAACCCACCTCGTGCACAAGAAGAACAAGAATTTCCTCTACATACATTATCCTATGCATCACCATTATGGAGGGAAGTAGCATGGGTCATATGTATGAGTATATGGATAGAATTGGAGGGGCTCTAAATAAAAATGTATACTTGTTGAGAATTAAGTTTTCTTTCATTGTTTTTGCTTTCATTACTCTTGACTGGATTAGTTATTATATAAATATAACACATGTATTAACTCTTGATTTTTTTTTTCATAATTGTAGAGTGGAAGAGATACGAGAAGTCTAGAATAAGCATTGGGATTGGTTTCATAAACCAGTTCATGTTATCCTTCACATGTTGCATCCATTATGGCATAGTGAGGATCAACTTCAAAGTGAGTAGCTAGATTTTGGCTTTCAAGGGTATATATAGCATTATCATGGTGGTGATTTAGAGATCATCCGTTGCATAGAGGATGATCTTCTTGCTTTCAAGAATTAGACCGATAGCAAAGCTCTGAGAGACTCAGATCCAGCATGTTTCATGATAGGAGAAATATGGTGGATGTGTATCTATATTGGTAATGTTTTTAGTTTATTTTGATCTTATTAGTTAGTGCTTAGTGCTCATCAAGATTATGTTTTTGCTAACGTAATATCATTATGTTTTTTTCTTAATAGAAATGTATTGCTCTCCAAGTTCTCTCAAGATTGTAGCTCTAGACTTGTGATAGATATTGGAGTACATGGGGTCTTTTTCATATAAAAATAGAAATAATCTTATGACAATACACCTTGAGATACTTTTTTGCAATGCCAACTTGAAGCTTTTAGAGAGACTTTCAGCACCTCCTGATCCTATACAGATTGATGTCGATAAGCTTGATATTGAAAAGGCGTGCCACATTCCAAAGATTCCTAAGGAGGATAGAGATCTCTACACTTTGTTCTATGAGGATTCCATTCAGCCTGGACATGATACACGCTCACGATGCCATGGTGATAGCACGAAACATGGTGATAGCCTACTAGAGATATGTTATCTTCCAGCAGTAAGGAGGATATAGAAAGAGATGGATCCCACAATTCTGTTGATGTAGAATTTGATTGATATACTTTGTTTATGGAAAATATTTCATGATGATATGTATTTGATACTTGAGATTTTATCTATCATTTTGGCTTGGAACTTTGGATTCTAGAAGTATTATGAGTCACATGTCATGACACGTTACATGAATGATCATTGGTTATACATTGCTCTTGAATCTTTATAAATTATGCAATGGAAAATGTTTAATGTGCATTGTGTATATATGTCATAGTTGTACATTGTAAATTGTTAAATCATCAGTGTGATAATGTAGGAATGTTCAATGCATGTATGCATGAGTGTGTGCACTATGTGCATAATATATATATATACATACATACATATATATACATACATACATACATACATACATACATACATACATACATACATACATGCATGCATGCATGCATGCATGCATACATACATACATACATACATACATACATACATTTTTATCGTTTCCTATTCCTCCCAATTTCCAAATGTTTGGAAACTCCGAAACTCTGTTTCAGAGCAATCTGTATCGACCATTTCCGCTCTTCTAGGGCACTATGACTCTATTGTCATTTATCTCTCTTGATAAATTCATGGCGTGTTATTTGCTAAGGTTCATGATGTGTTTTTTTTTTTTTTTTTTTTCCTTTTATGGAGGTTCAGCCGAAGCCTACTCCCCGCAACTGTACAAGTGAATTAGCATCATAAGATTAGTGAATAAATCTTACTATTTCTATCACTCAATAAAAACTATTATTTTCTAGAAATATTCAACCCTTATGCTAATGTGTTTCATAGTTAGACTTAAAAATGGTTCCTTGTAGTAATCTAGAAAATTCATCAAATACTATCTCTTTTTCAGGATACTAAAGTGTCCAAGCACAACACTAGTGTTAAGGTCGACAAATTTCCTCATTTGGACCACCACTTAACTGTCTACCGCGAAAAAGAGACAAACAAAGTGTCATACATATCTTCATAGTTAACTGAAGTCTCCTTGGTACATGGAAGTAATGGCTGACTTGCATATTCTACAAAAACAACATCATAGCTAACCAAAATTTGTTTAGTATGTGGATGATACAGACCAGAGCCTTTGCTTCCAAAACTAAACTAAAAAGAAAATGCATTGCACTCCTATATCATCCAATTTCTTGCATTGTTGTTCAAGCATTAATGCATGTGCGAGACAACCAAAAACATGCAAATGAGCAATAGATAGCTTGCGACTATGTCAAGCCTCATATGGAGTGATCAATTATAGTGCTTTGGTGGGATACCTATTAAGTACATATGCTGCACACGTAATCGCCTCAAGTCAGAAGCTATGTAGTAAAGCTTGACTTTGAATATACACCTTACCATTTGCATGAGAGACCTTTTTTTTATTTTAGCAATTCATTTTGTTGAGGTGTGTGTATGGCACTGTACACTGATGTTTTATCCCATGCTGAGTCAGAAATGCATTAAAATTAGAAGATATGTAATCCCTCCTTGATGAGAATGGAGGATGTCCAATTTACATGCTGACAAATTTTGAATCACAACCAAGAGTTGTTTGAAGCACATGAATACTTCGGACTTTGTTTTCAATGGATACACATGCATGCCTAGCGAAATTATCAATAAAAGTCATAAAGTAAAGGTAGTTTCTAGAAGATATCTCCATAAGACCACAGGCATCACTGTGAACAATTTATGAGCTGTTGGAATTGAACCATCTTTTAGGAAGAGGAAGGCTCTATTTTGCCCAACATACAACTTCACAAGCATGCTTACAAGGTGGCTCAAGTCTGGGCAAAGAGGACACCATTTCAAATTTTTGCAAGCATAGCAAACTGGTAAAATTCAGATAACCAAAGCCTACATGCCAAAGCTTTGCATCTAAGATAGCACGAGAATCTTGAATTAGACATGCTAAATCATTCACAGATTTCACAGTCTATGAGCTCATATAGCCCACGACATAAAATGCCAGAAGCAATAATAAAAATTACCATTTGAGAGATCATGAACTGTACATCTCTCATCAACAAATTTGACAACCAAGGCAATCTTCGCTAATGTAAGGCTGACAAGAGATTTTTCTTGATCCCCTACAATATAAAGCATCTGACAATGTGAAAGAACTCCCATCAACAGTAGACAAAATGATCTTACCAACTCCCATTACAGGATAAGAGGAGTTGTTAGCACAGATAACAGTATTCCCTGTAGGGATAGGCTCAAACTACTTTGCGAGATAATATGTTTGGTTTCCCCACTATCAAAATACCAAACACTTATTGTAGACATACACTGTTCATGAGGATATGGGTCATAGCTCCAAACATTAGTAAATGCCCATCCTTTTTTTAGCAAGATTACTAGACTCTGTTTTAGATGTAGAGACCTCTGCATTAACCATTTCAACCTCTTTCTTCATTGCCTCTTTTGCAGATAGTTCAGGACAACTCTTTGTGGCATGATCATTTGCCTTACAATATTTGCAGAATTGTTTCTTCTTTATTGTTTTCTTCTCATCTTTGTCTTCCTTCTTTGATTATGCAACATTAGTAGTTCTATGTAGCAATAGACGAGCTCCATTTTCCTTTGCCCTTCTAACTAGCAAAGAGTTTGATCTACAACACGCATAATTGACTTGTTCTTCCTGGATCAATCTTCCTACAACAAAACAAAGACCATCTCCTCAAATATTAAGGCATTTGGATTGCCTTTCATCATCAATCGAAGAGTAGAATCAAAACTCTCATATAAATCCGGAAGACCATTAAGAAAAGTCTCCACAAGTGAACTATCCAACAAGACTTCATCAACAAAAATCAATTGCTCCTTCAAATCTTTAATCTTTGTCAAAAAATTATCCATGGAATCTCCTTCATTCTTATCCTCACTCTCCAATTGTTTTCAGAGATAAGCAATACGAAACTCATCTCTTTCATAGTATAAAATTATAAGTGTATCACAAGCATCCTTTATTGTTTTGCAGGAGCGAATGTAAAGAATAATGGCATCTTTGCTAAACAAAGCTATCAATGCATGTGCTTGAGTATCTTTGCCATCCCATAAAAGTCTTTGTAATAGGTGCAGCAGGGACCGAAACGCGAATAGGAATTCGAAAATCATATCTTCAACACCATCTACATCTTCAATAAATGTATTTGCAAGTGTAGTAGGACATTTTTCCACAGTTTGCACAATATTGACAACCCTTTCACTACCAATACATGATGCATCATATATGCACACAATGGGTAATTAGTTCCATCCAACTTATCCTCAACACCCAACATTAGAAATACATCATTGCTTTCAACAATGATCATTGACTAAATACCTTGATGCAAAAAAGTGATTGTATCTCAAAAAGTTATACAGAAACACCTTTTGAAGTTCTCCTAAACTTGTAGCAAACTTCGAGGTGTTTGTACAGGCGAACCAAAACCTATATGTATGCAAAGTCGCTCTGATAGTGCGTTCGGAGGCCGAGACGAGCTCAAATCAAAACTTTGATGCCATACTGCGAAGCTGTTTGGGCATTCTAATCACCTCAAGTATGCTCACCAGTTTTCCTGCGATTCTGAGATTGTGTCCAGAGGGGTGTCGACGATGCCCTAGAAGCAGTGATCTCCTTCGATACCAATTGTTGGAGTTCCAAGTCTGCTGAAGCACACGACCAGCACAAGGAAGAAGAAGAAGAAGAAGAAGGTTGGCACACAACACAATTCAGAATGTATTACCTAGTGAATGTACAAAGATAAGTCACCCATTCACGGTTATAGGCAAATATACAAGCAGGGGGCCGAGGAAAAGGGGGGGGGGGGAGGGGCGGGGGGGGGGGGGTCCCTAAAGAGGGAAAAAAGTGCCCCGACGGTCCTAACTGTGTTCACAAAACATCACTACCTAAATATATTAACCATCCAAAAAAAGACACTCACAAGTATTAACCAAGCTTTCCACACAGATTATCGATAATCCATCATCCTAGCCCCAAAACTAAGCCCAGCTCATGTACACCTATCCTGAACTGAAAGGGTAGACATAATGAAAAATTTATTACAAACTATCTAAATGCACGTAAGCATCTGAAAGCATTTCAGTGGAACAAGAAATCTGACGAATACTTTGTGACACATGATATTTACTCCAAGGGTACACATAGCAAATCATAAAGAATGCAAGTGTCAAGTTATAGGCATTAAGAGATTCCCAGAATGGTCACTATATTGAAGAATCATGTCCTTTGCATTTGACAAAACTGGGGTTGCTGATCCACTGAAAAAGTGCATCAAGCACATACAACATAAATGTTGCTAGCCAACTTTTACACAATGTATAAGCTTCCTGGACAAGGTCTGATATATGTCCATCTTCTTTACCAGAACAACAGTATACAAACATAGCATATTCTGAACATGTTCACTGTTGTACCTGCTCCATCAAATAGCCAGGTTGATCTTGTTCAATTATAAGAGTTAACCACAAACTAGAATTCCTCATGTAAGAAGAAATGGAAAGAATTCTTTAAGAAAAATACTTCCAGTCAGCTTATATTGAGAATCTTTTAACTCAATCCAAGGCCAGGGGGCACCCCGAGGCTCTCTGCAAGGCTCCTCATTCTCTCTTTCATTGCCTGAAAACAGTTATTTATATTGTAAGGACCCTGGATGGAAACAATGCAAAAAGATAAAGCAGCTTGCATAAACACTACAGAAATACATCATGTCCCTGCAATCTTTACTCCAACCTTGCCAATCATGTGTATGTCTGTGTTTTTCTGTTTTTCTTTGTGCGTGTGTGTGTGTGTGTGTGTGTGTGTGTGTGTGTGCATGCGTGCGTGCGTGTGCGTGTGCGTGTGTGTGTGTGTGTGTGTGTGTGTGTGTGTGTTGTTTTTTTTTTTTTTTTTGGGGGGGGGGGGGGGGGGGGAAGGGGGGTCCTAAAACAGCCTTGGCCAACAAGGGTGCTCCAAGGACTCAACTCTGAGCCATGGACTCTTTCAAGTCCTACAAAAATAAACAACAAACAATATAGCTCCTCCAAATCGGGGGGAATTTAGAGTACATTATGAAGTGAGGCCCATACTCCAAATCTTCTTTTATTCATATGTGGACTATACTGCATATAAACCGAAATTTTCTTTTTCTCTTTTTCTTTTGCTGGTTATATGAACCATACCCCAAATACATACAAGTACGAAAAGGAAGTATGATAATCTCACATACAGGTGCATGCACATATAACATGCACACATTCACACACTGATCCCGAAGTTCGACACTAGTCCCAACACCAGGGTTTCTTTGACTGTCCTAGAGGAGCTGAAGGAACATGTTTTTGTGACAGATAGGTGTTCCTTGATGGATGGAACTCTATGAATAATCCTGAAACGCTTGAACCTTTGATAAAGCTCTTCCACAACTTCCAGCTAGAGCTACTAAGCTTTGATGATAGTATTCAGAATTTCAGTGCTCTGATTTTCTATTTGGGTCGAAGGATATGACACTATGTTCTCAACTTTTCTGCAAGATGCAAGAGCCAGTACCAGAATATCCACACCCATTATGACGTCTATTATATATAGACAGGCTTATGCCTCACTGTTTAATGATTGTGACTTATGCACCATAACTTCATTCTCATATCATCACTTTAGAGGACAGTTGGATAGAGTACTTTGAATGATGGGCAGAAGGAGATATGGCATTGTATTCACAGTTGCAAAAAGGGCATCTGCAATTTCAGTCCATGGAGGTATTTTGAACAGCCCACTACGAGATCAAGAGAGAATCAAGTTTCCCCTATCACTTGGTGGGAACTATATGGTGTTGGTACTCTATCAATATGTTTCTCCAAAGATATGATTTCTCTTTGATTATTATTATGATGGAATCATTACACTTATCCATATAAATTCTCATGATTCATATTCCTCTTCATAGAGGAAATTAGCACTACAGATTTTATCTAAAGATTGTAGGATTGGCCGAGTAGAAAGAAACTGGAGCACATGGGCATTGTTTCGTACAAAAAAGAGAAATAGATTGAGTCCACAACAACTTGAGAAACTATTGTACACACAATGTAACCTCAAGTTGTTGGAGAGCAAAGAACCCACATTGCTCCACTATAGGTATTTGTGATTTGTTGCAACTTCTTAGCTTAAATTCTTGACCATTGACTCACAACTAGTAATCATAAATGTTTAAATACATATTTTACTAGATTTTTAGGTGAATGTGGATTCCATTGATATTTTTGAAGTGCAAAATATCCCTCAAATCCCTGCAGAAGAGAAGGATATCTTTTCCATGCTATTTAGAGAGTCTCAAATGTTTGTGAAACAAACATGAAGAAGAACAAGAGGAAACACAACCGGTATATTCTAATTTTTATAGATACTAAAATATGTTAGGTTTTAAGATTTAAGTTTCGATATTAATTTTTTAAGAACGAATTTTAGACTTATTTTTATAATTATTGCATGTTCAATAGATCCTGATGCATCGTCTACTCGTCCGATACCTAAGAAGATGGCTTTCCATCGAGGTGGGAGAGTATGTGGGAGAAGTGGATGTGGCACCATCCGTCCAATTCCAAACACTAGTCTACCGGAGGATTGGGAGCATACATTAGCATCATCTAGCAATGATGATGATGATGATTCACTTGTATGTGATGATGATGGTTCACTTGCAAACATACAGAGAGTCATGGATCTTCATAGTAATAGTGCATCTACCTCCTCATGGGCTAGCTCATTTGATGAGGATCATGGGATTGATGATATTGTATATGAGTCCAAGCCTTGAGTTTTGATCCGCGACTCTTTACATGTATATTTGAAGATAGAGAAAGAAAATATTAAGATTAGATTTCTATGCTGAAAAGATATTTACAATCTTTTATCAAGTTTATCATGTATGGAAGTTATTTAGGTATCTTCTTGAGAAAATGGTGGACAAAATCCTTTTACAAATTCAATTCAATCTAGAAAATTATGAGATAATCAGAGTGTTTTTCAAGGTTTAAGTCAACTTGAACTCTAGTCAAAGAAGTATCTTCATCGAGTTCATAAGACGGCTTTTCATTGACAAGTCCCAAGATCTACAAAACTCAAGTTTCATATTCAGGTATTATCTTTGGATTTCAAAATGCAACAAATGACTCTTACTTCAAGCAACATTGAAATATCTATCAGTTGAAAGATTCATCCCTCATCACAAGTTTGTAGAAAGAGAAAATTAAAAAGACTCTTTACATCTCTCTAAAATTGTTTCTTATTCCTTACCCCAAGCAATTAGAATTTAGTATTTTGCATGGCAATTGTAGAAAATATTAGCAAATAGACTCTATAAATCCTAATTGTATAAATATTAGGTTATGAATTATCATTCATCCTATATATTCAAAAACTCCTTGATTATTTGGCAACATAGATCAAAATTAGAATTAAGTCATAGAAATTATCAAAAAAATGTCAAAAATGGACATTTTTGTCAAAGAGAAGTGAATTATAAATTCATGAAATATTTATAGTTCATGAAATAGCTAAAGCGAGCAACCCAACCATATACACTTACCCAACAAAGCCCTGAAACCTCACTAGAAGTCAAATCCCAATCTACTAGTCAAAACCCTAAAATAAAAAATTGACTCACTTATAAAGGTCAAAATTTATAAGTCAATGCCACATGGAAGCCTATAAACATGCATGCCAACATCGAGTTTGCCATATTATCAAAAGCTTCCACCTCAACATGATTTGACACATCATAAAACACACGCATGTTAAAAGCAAACCTTGTACGATTTCTATTATTATGCTATCGCCACGCTTTCTATTACTTTTATGCAAGCTTTATTGTAAAAAGAGGATTGCCCCTTGGTCTATAAAAGGCTCATAACCTCTTTCATTCATCAACTGCTTAGCACAGCTACTCTCACATGCCCTGTTGGAGGAGGCACTTGCTCTCTCACATACATACTTGGAGGTGGTGACCTTTATGAACCTTTGGAGGAGTTAGCGGAGTAGTTGTGGAGTAGTTGTGGAGTAGTTGTGGAGTAGTGTATGCCCATACACTTGGATGCTTCGATAATCTCTTGTGAGAGGTTTCTTTTGGAGTCTACATTCAGCCTAAGCCTCTTCATAGCTTTACGTCCCTCACCCTTCACTTACTCTCTTTGATATTTATGAGTATATTTCTTTTGTTGTATTTGAAGCAAATCATCATCTTGAACATCTTGATTGACAATTAGAGCATGATAATTCTTCACCATACTTTGTGTATCTTGTATGTGTGTTCTCTTGTTTATGTGTGCTATTTATGTGTGTTTCTTCGCTACATCTTGTTCTAGTACCCCGGCAGCAATTCAAACAAATAGAGCACCCACGCCATAGGTGTGGCTCTTGAAGGGCTCTAGTCCTCTACACCAAGTCTCTGAAGTCCTCTAAATATGAGTCCAAAGATCTTTTCCCATCTCACCTCTCAATAACTTCCAATAGGCTTTTGTCTATGTCTTGTATGAAATGTGCACAAAAGATAGTATGAAACTCATCCTAAGCAGTAAATTGTGGTTTGCGTCCCACCGACCAAGAACATGCTCCTCCTATCAACATGAATTAGAGATTCCAAATGCATTAGGCATCCCCTAGTGCATAAATGTTGAAATGACCAGCCCACTTCGATAACCAATCACCAATAGCACTCTCCTCACATTCCTTCCTTTCCCTTCCAAAGGATTCGAGAAGAAAATGGGGTGGAAGGGTCTTTACAGTGAACGTGGAGGTCCAAACATGGGTTGTCCTCAAAGTCAAAACCTCTCTCCTCACCTCTATCAGATCCTAACGAAGGGAAGCCACTAACAAGGTCTACATCCATGTAGATGGGCTCGAGACTCCTTTAAAACATAGCCCATGGATGTTGGCAGGTGTAGAAGTCTCATATCCTTTATTGGCTGAACCGAACTGATTGAAGCTGATGGCTGTAAAGGTATTGGGCTGCGGGAATATCTCCATGAAGAAGATGATGATGTAGGGCCTGTAGGTACAACTTTCCGATTTCAGCACACACTCAATATAGCGAATTGCAATTACAGCCAATTAGTTACTTTATGTGAGAAAAAAGGGGGAGATTTGTTTTTCACCCAAACCAGGTAGGTAAGCCTTAAGGTGGCACTACTGCTGGCTGCCACATGGCAGTTAATGTGGCAAAATCAGTCACCTAAGAAATTTGAAAGGCATGGGATGCAAGATGTGGCAGCACCCCTCCTAAATGGCTAGTGTAGCCGCCTCAAGAGGCAGCCTAGCCACCCTGATGGGTAGCCTTGGCAGCCTTCAGAGTGACTTTGACTGTCACACTTGGGCTGGTCCAGCCCCCCTAAAGGCTGCTACATCTATTCCAGAGAGTCCTTCATCCTACTAGAAGTGTCCCATACCACCTTACACAAGAGGGTGAGAAGCGTGTCAGGCTGATCCATGCCCTACATGCACTCTATGGTTTTGTGCATGTCACCTTCATTCATACAAGCAAATATCTGCTCTGATACCAATGTTAGATCCTCCCTACTAGACAACACAAGACAAGAGATGCAAAATTCACCACACAATAAAAAGGAGGACATCATACTCATCTCCCAGCCATAGAGTCAATACAGGCTCACCCATGAGCCTGGGAAACTTCAGCACAACGGGCAGCCACCTCCAAGGACTGGTGTCCCATACCACCTGCTCCCACCAATACGTGTGATGAAGCTCTTCCAATAGAAGTCAAGAGTCTAGTCATGACTCGTGCAAATGCCAAGAATGATAAAGAAGAGGCCTTGAGTCCTATTCATAAGAGTCAAGACTCACATAATGATCCAGTTCACATTGAATTGGCCAAATTCAATACATACCATACAACAACCTGGCCAGATGCATGCTATCCAGATGTCCTAGAAGGGTGGAGACATAACAACTATGTCCCTTTCGAATAAGGATGAATATGATCTTGGACATGATTCAAGTTTAGAAAAAAAAATCAATGAAAAATGCCTAGATTGCAACAGCTTAATGAGAAAATATGTATCACATGCACTTTTTAATATAGATCAAGAATTTGATGATATGTAATACAGGAAATACTGACTTAAGGCGAATTGGACATAAGCATGATGTAGATTATCTCATTGTTGCATGCACCGAACCAACAGCTGCATAAGAATGATCCCACTCTCATTTCACACTTTCCTCTTGTGTAATTAGATCTCACTTTATGCTCTAACTTTCCTTGTCCGTATCCACGCATGGAAGAGTTTATTTCTTCATTTTTACATACCAAGCAGACTGCCCTATTATTCAACTACCCTATGAGAGAAAGAATCAAGGACACAGACAAAGAAATGATAATATCAAATCTGACATGCAAGAGCTGTAGAGATTATCATATTCTCCCTAATAATACAAGCACTACATAAGCTTCCTCAAAGAGATACATGTCTCTACACTGGACCAGATGGACTAATGCTTTCTACCAAGTGATTGAAGCAGATTCCAAATGAACAAAAGTTAGTGCAAAAAGGCCATATTCATGATTGCAACCAATCTCGCACCAGCTATATTGATCAAGAACATGAGAGTAACTCCAGCATAAGGTACATAATGGAATGTCTCAGCTTCATCTCAACAGAGATTCAATCATGTCTATGTAAATTATGAGTATCAACAGTTACAGAATATAGAAAAACAAACAAAAACAAAAAAGCACTTACCAAAATACTTTTCTGGTGGGCATCTTTATATGCCTCATTTACTAAAGCTGCAACTTTCTGTGTATGAAAGAAGACAGAACATATATTATTCCCCTACTATAATATCAGAGCTCAGAAACTGAACAAGATAAAGGCACTTGGTTTCACTAACCTCAGGCCCAAGCTCCATGGCTGCTTCTGTGATATCTACACTTACAGGCTCTTGATTACCCGATAACGTTACCTGCTTGACACAAGTTTAGGTGATTCATCTAAACAGCAGACCATGAATTGAATCCTTCACAGAAAAAAGCAAAGGGATTTCCCCACACAGGATCTAGTGTAACCTTGATAAGTTCACCCTCACAGTATCCATCGAATTCTGCACTGTAAAAACATTGGGAAACAACTATTAGAGAAGGTCCTTCCTTATAAAAAATTATCAAAAATAAAAGAAGCATATGAAATATACGCAGGCATACAAATGCAAAGCTCCTATATTTATTAGACATTATACGAAAGCAAAGATACAAGCAAGTTGAAAATTAAACCAAACTGAAACAATTCAGAAGAGTCCTCGAATTTGTCCCCCCCCCTTCCTCTTCATCCCTTGTACCCCATTCCTTCTCTACATTCCCACCAGCATCCCTGTTATGAAGGATGCTTTCCGATATCCAAACAACTAATTTTGCACCCTATCACCTGAGTACAAAGCTGACGGGCTTCACCCTGTAGAAATAAAATGGCAGAGCTTTAGAGTCTAAGTTCAGAAAACATGAAGATAAAATTGAAATCATAGTTGTTTCTGATGGGATTCTCACTTCTGACCGGAATCTAACTTATGACAAGTCTGCCGTTGTCTGATGCAGCCTTATTTTTTTTTATATGAAAAATAATATACGAATCATGAAACTCAATAAACAATTGATCATTGAGTTATTATGCATTGTGCTATTGAAATAAATGCAAACCTAGCTATTATTTAATCTTCAACGCAAATACATGTTCAAATTAAAACCATAATCTCTTATTCGAGAGGTCAAGTCATAACGTGTAGTATAAAGCAAGGCTGGTTGCAAAGGGGTATGCTCATGAGGACAACGACCTCCAAGAAGGTTTCTCTCCTGTGGTGAAAATAACCACATTATGCGTAGTGTTTGCTCTTATGGCTGCATTGGATTTAGACTGAAACAAATGGATGTAAAAACAGCTTTCAAGCCCCAAGTAGAAAGCAATGCTGGTTGCAAAGGGGTATGCTCAAGAGGGCATAGACCTCCAAGAAGTCTTCTCTCCTGTGGTAAAAATAACCACATTATTTGTATTGTTTGCTCTCATGGCTGCATTGGATTTCAGGGGCCATACTTGAGGTAGAGCTCAGCTCATGTGCAGAGACGGATGGGCTACGGGCACAAGGCAAGTTTTCGACGGGCTTTCTCCACTATTGATCACATCTTCATTTTGCGCTGCCTAATTGATGGGGCAAAGGTGCAAAAGAAGAGATTATATTCCTGCTTTGTGGACTTCCGCAAAGCTTTTGATACAATGCCACAAGAGAAGCTCTTCCGACCCTCCAGAGCTTGGCAATACCATCAGGGATGATTTGGGCCATCTATGCACTCTATGAGCATGTGACTGGGAGGGTACAGTGTCTAGGAGGGTTGTTTCAGGCCATAGCTAGCACCCTCGATGTTAAGGAAGGCTGCCAACTCTACCCCACTCTATTTGGTCTCTGCAGCGACGAGATTGAGGACTACATTCGCCGAGCTGGAGGAGAGGGTGCAGTCCTAGCAGGTACACATTTCCATAATTTATTATATGCCAATGACATTGTATTGATTTCAGAGTCATCAGAGGGATTACAGCGCCACCTCGCTGCCCTCCCTTGACAGTAAGTCTTACAAGGTAGTTAGGTTCATAAGGTTCGCAAAGTTCAGTCTGGGTAAGGTACATGAACCAAATCTAACCTCAGAGGTAAGGTTCATAAGCTACATTAGGGTTTTTATATATATATATATATATATATATATATATATATATATATATATATATATATATATATATATATATATATATATATATATATATATATATATATATATATATATATATGTATATATCAATGTCACAAGGGGACGCGTCCCCGGATCTTAGGGACGCCGAGACACCGTCCCCGAACTGAAATATGGCGGGACGCCCAACCGGGACGGTTGGCGTCCCCGTACACATCTGTGAAACATAGGAACGTCCTCGGGACGCATCCCCGGGACGGTCCCATGTGACAAAGCATGATGGGGACGGTTTGGGGACGGCTGATCTTGGCAAAAGTTAATTTAAGTTGGTTTTTTATTTCCTTGAATGATTGGCACCTTTTTGGGAGCACCTCTAGAAGGCTCTTTGGTCCACAATCAAGCATAAATAGA